>VUQK01029044.1:7410-20842 GCA_015106715.1 Bujurquina vittata | reverse complement strand
TAGCTGGAACCTGAGCTTGGGTTCAACTTGTGCTGTTGTTGGTTGTCACAACGTCAGTCTGTACATTTTTCAAATTATTTTATTCTGTATATTTGTTTGCAACTGGGCAGTATAATTTTGAGGAAAACAAACGATATTACTGTATTTTTTCCTTATGTTTTAAGTTTTCCTTTAATGTACAGCCTTTGTACGTTATGTTATTTATAGTGTGACACTACAGCATACAGCCTACACAACGCTTTAACAGTGCGTGGCTTCCACATATAAACATGTAGCAGTTAGCAAGCTAACAGCTTAGCGCTTAGCTTGGCTAATGCTCTGGCTCGGCTCTGCAGCTGCTTTAAGGGAAATAAAGTTGGCTTGTTTGTTCAGCATTACTTTATTGATTTTATTGCTTTGAAGGTAATTATACACCTCGGTTCCCTTATAATTACGTAATTCCCCGCCACCAAACCCTTCGGGATTAAACAAGGTAACTGATAAGGTCGATGTAGCTAACTTCGTGCCATAATTTCACGTCAGTCAGTAAGAAGGGACGGGTGAGGCACTGTTACTGAATTGTCCTCACTGCTTTTTAAAACATCCTTGCAATGCCATTACGCCAGGTAAAACAAACTGCAGTGTAAAAATGCTTAAATGAACAGCAAGTGTGTAGCCCTGCACTGTAAACAACAGCGCAAGCAGAAGTAAACTACCGGCTTCCGCTATGAATTATGGGTAATGGCGTGAAGTCAGGAATATTGTGGATACAATTACACTTCTTTTTATAAACCAGAGGAGTCGCCCCCTGCTGAACATTTGAAAGAATAAGGTGCTTATGCATTTTTTACACCTGCTGCTTGTATTAACAATGCTACGATGAGCTAAATCTAAATGTCTTGACACTTTATTTTCACATGTTGAGAAATGCATGTTAAACACAGCAGAGCGGTTCAGTCCGCGGCTTGGGAGCAGTTGAGCTTGTGAGGGATTTCAGCGACTGCTGCAGACTGCTTTGTATTCAGTTGAGCTGCTCGGCATTCCTGTGACCTGCAGCGTCATTCTGATAAGATGTTCCGGAAGGTTTGGTTATAGCTTTAAGTGGATCACAATGAGGCAGAGAGGGCCAGCTCGCCCTCGATTAATCCAGCATCTCTCCAGCATGCACTCTCCCCTGTGTTCTATTTATGGCTCTCTCTAGGGTTCTCATATCTTCAAGTATCTCTTAATTATCTGAAGAGGGAGCTGTGTTAGGATTCACTTAAAGTGCACCGGAGGGTGTAAACACAGAACGACACACTGAAACAGACACTTTATTCAGAGTGATATTAAATATGTAATCCGTGGCTGTCCAAGACTTCCCGGTGATGTGAAAGATTAAAAGATTTCCTACTTGTCTAATCTGGGTTAACCTGCTGAAAGGTTTCCACATAGGGTTAATCTGGGGCCTACACAAATGCAGGTCAATGAGATGATAACATTTAATGTGATTTGGCTTGTGAAGCATTTGTAGAGTGTGCAGCCCTCCCAAACAATACAAGAAAATTGGTCATTTAAAGGATAATTCTGGTTTATTTCAGTCTGGGCTAGGTAGTTTATTAATTATTAAAGTGGATTCATCCTGCTTCTCCTTATTCCTCTTCCACTGGTGGCTCTTCATATTAAATGTGGCCAGCATTTCTAATAATGAGTTCAATGTATGTACAGTAATCTGTGTAAGTTCAGGCTGCAGACTGCTCCCAACACTGTTGATCAGTTTTTTCTGCTCTTGGATCTGTGTGATGTCATAGAGATCTCATATCCCTAACATTGGCATCTAGTTATTTTGGAGGAAATTCAGAGGTACTTCAACAACATTGAACAGTTATCAGAAATGTTAACCTACCTGGCGCACACGTTAATGGGACACGGAGAATGCAGAGCCGACAGTAACTTTATCCGATAGCAACATTAGCCAGTTATCATTAAAGTAGGTAGGGGAATGGATGTTTGCAGCTGCTGCCACAAGGCGCTGCCGGCACGATCAGTCCCAGGAAAAAAGAAACAACACAAGGAAAGTTAGGTAAAAAAAACAAAAAAGATGGACGTAGCCGTGCAATCACCCATTTGTTTGTGAAGTCTCAAGCCGCTTTCACCGTCGCCATCTTGGACCCGATGAGCAAGAAGTAGATTTGACCAAAACCGAGGACGTCGGGCTCTCATTGGACGATGACTTGTCACCAACTATTCTGGATAATCCGCCTTAGAGGTGTTTTAAAACGTGACAAGTGGGGGCAGATCTTAGTGATAAAATGATACTGTAATACGTAATTCATCACCTTATTTGACTCTAATAGGACCACGATTTATAAAATGAACATCATTCGGCCTGAAACTAGAGACTGGGAGCATAAACTCACCTCTGACCTCAGAGATCAGGTGAGCACAAGGCTCAGTTTCTCATTGACTTCAACACAATCACGGTTGTTTGAGTCGCCCCCTGCTGGACATGAACAAGAATTCACTTCTGTAGCAGCTTCACTTTTCAGACCTGGAATCTTTGTCTATCACTTTTTCCTGTTAATGGATGGTACTGTTTAGCAAAGCCTCAGCTCTCTGCATCCCTGTCCTTCCTCGTGCTCCGAGTTCTCCTGCAGGTTGGAAGGAGACAGCCCGGCAGTCCAACAATAAATAGTTACTCAAACTTTGAAGGTTACCAAATGCTGCTGTGATATTTTTGGCAACAGCTGACAAAGTTTGTTGAGTTGCGTAAACAACGTGTTACACAGCTCGAATAGCTGCTGAGTCACTCGTTGCTCCAATAACTAACAAAAAGAGGGCAGCACGCCCAGTTATAGTTTTTAACATCAGTGTTAAATATACCGTCTTACCAAGCTTCCTCAAACCTGCAGCTGACTGCTTTTAAATATGAGCTGTGAAATTGAATTGTTTTGATAATTGCTTGTTTTAATAAAAGTTATTGATGCGTTACTTTGGTAGAGCGCAAAGAGTCTATCTCAGCTGACGTAGGGCAAGAGGCAGAGTACACCTGCACAGGTCGCCAGCCTGTCGCAGGGCCGACACAGAGAGACAGACAACCATTCACACTCTTGTTCACACCTATGAGCAATTTAGAGTGACCAGTGAACCTAACCCCAGTAAGTGCATGTCTTTGGACTGTGGCAGGAAACCCACGCATACACGGGGAGAACATGCAAACTCCACACAGAGAGAAGGTGCAATGGAACCCAGACCTTCCAGATGGTATTCTAGCTGTGAGGCAGCAGTGCTAACCACCGCCAATCTGATATCAGATTTAAATTCAGCTAACATCCCATCCCATCCACTGGCAAACACGTAGATGTGAAGAGGTGAAGCAAAAGTTAAGAGTAAGCGGCCACATTTGACTCTTTGGCCTGCAGCGATTTGCCTGAGGAAAATAATAAGTTAATGAGGCATCAGTCTGAGCCGTCCCAGTGTAAGTAATGCTCTCAGCCAGGCCGGCCCTATGAAAGTCCTCCGGCTCTGCCGCTCTGTGAGGTGCCGGATGTTTAAATGGCTTATGTAGTGCCATCATCACATTGTTTGTTACATTCAGCTGTACCGAGAAATCTAATGCTGCATTTGGTTTTCTTTCTGTTCTGATTCAGCTTCTTTTGATGGTGTGCGTTCATTACAGGGCTTCATAAAAATGCTGCTTAGTCCAAACAGCTGAGGTTCTTTTCAGCAACTGAAAATAAACTCAGCCTGCTGGATTCGCTCTGCTATGACAACAACTCTTCCTCCTCCTCCTCCTCCGTGTGCGACTAAAAACTCAGAGACGTGAACTTAACCATTCATGGCTGTATCGCTGCTGAGTTTGGGTTACGCACCCAAAATCATCGCCCATTAACAGAAGCCCATTCATGGAAATAAATGGCCCTCATTAGAATGGCTTTTCCACTCTGCATTACTTCAACACAGATGGACACAAAACTGCTACACACACACACACACACACACACACACACACACACACACACACATACACCTGCCTCAGCCGATTTGTCCAAGTTTGTAGGCCTCAATTAGTTGATTGTACAGTTCATAGCAGGTGACTGAGAACTTTCTCCTGCTTAAGCTCTTTAAGCAGAAAACATCTTCATCATAACAAGCCCCTGAAATAACTATAAAAAGACTGCACAAGCAGAAGGGGGCCGCTGTGCTCTGATTGGTTCAGGGTCAAAATAGAGCCTGTATATTTAGATGTGACGAGATCAAAGCCTTTCATCCCACTCTTTCAGCCTCTGTAATAAGAAAAGATTATCTTACAGTAGTCAGCTTTGTTTGCTCAATTAGATAAAGGACACATTTTGTGTGTGTGTTGATGGAAAGAAGAGAAAATCCATCAGAGGAGAGAGAAAATAGAAACCTTTTAAAGGTTCCTAAAGGGAGCAGCAGCAGATCCTGACATTTGGTGTGGGTCAAGCTCCAAAAACACAGCATCCTTCGCTTCCCAGACTGCAACAAATAGCCATTTTTTTTTTTTTAGAGCCTCCCGTTCTAGCAAATGGCCTTGTCTGTCACATACCACACGTTTAGTTTGTAACACAGTCTTTGTGTAGCCTCCAAACCCGGGCTGATACTTCTGCTCACATCACAAGCTCCTCTCACCGCTACATAAAATGTTTTCTCAGATGGAGGTGGTTTCAGCTAATCAGATTTGTCCGTGCTGAATGACAGCCGAGCTTTGTGGGTGAGATTAAGGAGGATTCCTTTCAGCTTGCTACGTACGGCGGAAAATGGCCTACAAGCACTTAAAACAAATTTTTCTGTGGCGACACAAAAATTGTGAAAAGTGTGACTGAGACTGATCTAAAGGTTAATTAGCAGCAAGTCTCAAGTACACTAGGGTCGTTTTCACTGAGTGGTTGGGAACAGCGTTTGCACCACATGGCAAGTCTAAGGACTTTCTTTTCTCAGCTGGAAAAGGGCAGATTTCCCACTTCTTCTTCTTCTTCTTTGCGGTGAACTAAGCTGTTGATTTCTGCTTCTTTTTTCTGCCTCTTCTTCTTTTTGCGTTCTGGCACTGTTTGTTTTTTTGCTTTATTTTTAACATACACGGTAGGACAGCGTGCAAATGCGTCTGTATGTTGGCCGAATTCCTGTAATCCTACTGTGTGAGCAGCCAAAGAGATACGCGTACATTAGAAACTTTTTTGTGGGTCGATCAGAAAACCCTTTTTGTTCTGGGAAGCAAAGTTTGTTTAAAAAGCACAAGAAGAAGGTGCCAGACGGTGGATGCTGTTTCTTTTTGTGGCCAATCAACAGTCAGTCACTCAGAGACTGGTCAGCAACCTCCTGCTGCTAAGGCATTGGTTGGTTTGCTGCAGGTTGCTGGCTGTTGCTAGGTGAAATCAGTTGCAAAGAAGATGCTGCACCAAAAAAATCTTTTTTGACCAATTTCACACTAGTGACTGCCAGCAAGCTCCTGCAACTGTTCCCCATCCACACCTAGGGATACAAAGTTGCACACTACAATACAGGCAACAGAAAATAGAGCATTTGTTTCCTGTTTTGCTCATGTTCTACATAAGTGTTCAGCCTTAGTACATCCATTATAATTAGAATCTAGACTGAAATAAAGTTTGTATTCATAGTTTTATTATATGAATAGAGCACAATGTTCAGTTAGCTTTGCAAAAAATAGAAACGTCCTTCAAAGAGCTACCTTTGCCTGTACTTTTTCACTTTAACTTGAGTAAAGAAGTTGAATGAGTACTTGAGTATTTTTTAACATAAGTATCTATACTTCTACTTAAGTACAGCATGTCTGTACTTTTGCCATCTCTGGTTGTTCGAGAGATTATGTGACAGTCGTTTGCTCTGATTTATTGTTCCAATCAAGGTCGGTGTGAGCAACACCGGTGGGCCCGTCTGTCTGCCTGAAAGCAGCATGATCTGTCATCCCAAACGAGGACTATCTCCATATTAGGACACACACACACACACACACACACACAGAAAGTCAAGTTATCCTGCTGTGAGTTGCTGAGTCGTAGCCGTGCAGCGTGGCATAGAGCAGCTCCTCTAATTGAGTTTACACACCAGTGGAAGGAGAGTGTCAGGACAGCCTTCACACTCGTAGCGCCCTGCAGCGGCTGGTTCACGCTGGATCACTGCCTTACTTCAGAGGAGCCAGCACCGGGATAATAACACAAGGAAGGCATCCGCCATCCCGAAGGGACGACCCACTGTGCCAGAGGAGGCAGCTGCTACACAGTGTGGGATGGATTATTTGTTAAAGTCAGAAGTGAAAGTCTTGTGTAGCAGGTCAGAAATCAAAGCTGAGGGAGGTTGGAAGAGCAATTTGTTCGGCTTCAGTAGCTGACCACAAATACTTAAGCAGAGCTTCTGAGACGTTTTCAAGGTCAGGTCCTTTAAATATATCATACCAGCAATGTCAGGGCTGGTGATGATTCAGTCCATTCTCACTAGATGAAATCCTTTTACAAATTGTTTGGCTGCTTTCAGTTACTTTTATTTATTTCGCTTTTTAAATAGTATACGTGTGTATACTCCCTGCGGCAGGCTGGCGACCTGTCCGGGGTGTACCCTGCCTCTGACCCCGCCCCCCCCACAACCCTGAAAAGGATAAGCAGAGGAAGATGGATGAATGGATGGTATACAGTGCAGTCATGCGGACACACCAGGAGGCTTAGCTGTTTACTGAAGAATTAATGATATTCATCACATTTCTTTGAAAGGGAACCTGCTATGTTAATTTCCAGCTCCATATTCATAATCTGGGACTTAGCTAGAGCAGCCTGGCAAGATTTACTATTCAAAAAAATCTTTCTTATACTGGCCTTTATGGAGCCCCTCAGTTCATTATCTGTTTGGACCAACTTGTTTAGCTTCTGTCTCTTTAAGGCCTTCTTTCTTCTGATGGGCTGCCCCTCACCTGCTACAAAATAATATATTGTTCTTCAAGCAAACACACTGCAGTCACTCCAGTACCTTTTCTCTAAAGTAAGGAGCCATCCAGCTATCCATCTTCTTCCACCTATCTAGGGCCAGGCTTAGGAGGCAGGAGCTTAAGCAGAGAAGCCCAGACCTCCCTCTCCCCAGCCATACGGGACCATCCGGGGGAACGCTGATGCATTCCCAGGCAAGCTTTGAGAGATGATCTCTTCTGGGTCCTGGGTCTGCCCCAGGGCTTCCTCCTGGTAGGACATACCAAGAACATCTCACACAAGAGGCACCCAGGAAGCATCCTAATCAGATTCTAAAACCACCACAACTGGCTCCCTTTGATGTTCAGAAGCAGCAGCTCCTAAATGACTCCTCGTCCTGTCTCTAAAGGAGAGGCCAGCCACCTTTCAGAGGAAGCACATTTCTGACGCTTCTATCCGCGATCTTGTTCTTTCAGTCACTACCCAAAGCTCATGACCATAGGCGAGGCTAGGGAAGTAGACAGACCGGTAAATCGACAGCTTCACTTTCACAGTCCACTCCCTCTTTACCAGGACAGACGGGTGCAGCGTCTGTATCACTGCAGCCCCAACCCGTCCTGTCCTCTTCGGATGGACCCTCCTTTCCTGCACCCTGACATAAACCTTACCAGGGAGGCTGAGGAGTGTGATCCCGCGATAGTTGGAGTACACCCTCCAGTGTACACCCTCCCCTTCTCAAAGATGGACAAAGATGGGGACCACCACCCCGGGCTGCCAATCCAGTGGTGTTGGCACACGATGTTGCAGAGACGTGTCAACCAAGCACCCAGAGCCTTCAGGAACTCAGGGCGAATCCCCTCCACCCCAGAGGCCCTGGCTGACGTAGCCTCATCAGCCAGCTTATGCAAAGGCCTTTGGGTTGTTTTTCTTGGTCTACACAAAAGCTGCAACCATTGTAACCTGTGTTAGCTTAGCAGCAGGGGGATGGCACTCCATTACTTGAGTACTGCATTCAATTGTAGGCCAGGTGGTGGGAGGGAACCTTCCTCCAACCAATCACTGCCCGACTCAGATCGACTCTCAGACTGGCGAAGGTGTGGAAATAACTGCTGTCTCATATATAAATGCAGACTGATTTCCAATATGATGCACTCAGTCTGAGTCGGTCTGCACTGATGAGCAGCCCCCTAAAGCCGTGAGGTTCTAGTTGCAGGGGAAAAAGGTCACTTAAGTTTCTGTCTAATGTGAATTTCTGTGTATGTAGATGGAACCAGATTTGTGCTTTCCCTGAATTATCACAGTTAATCGCCATATTACCACAAACAGATTGGATGAAGTTGTCAACTTGATCTCATTCAGCCGCAAACTGAAAGCAACCGACTGCGCCTTACTGCTGTTTTACCGCCGTGTTGACCAAAGTCTGTTTGAAGACAGCGGCTGACTGTGAGTGGTCACAGATCATGAATGTGACTGTAGCATTTTTAGACACAGGGTTCATACGGGTGCTGGAAATCCTTGAAAACACTTGGATTTTAATTTTGTCATTTTGAAGGTTTGAAAAGTGCTTGAATTTGATCCTGGAAAAGGTGTATGAACCCAGTGGAAAGAATTTCGAAAGTTTTTAGCTGTCAAATAGGACTCTACGAAAACTACTGCTCTGTTTATTTTTCATACAAAACATTGTGCAAAGTGCAGCTGTGTTAAAGAAAATGTGGATCAGTGTGAGAGCTAAAGAGAGCGGGTGGAGAGGTTAGTGAGTGATGAGGGTGTGTCCTCGGTGCCTCCTCAGGGAAACGCATAGCAGTGGCTCTGCTGCTGTGTCTGTCTCTTAAGTGGCTTTAAAAGCCTGGAGGAGACACCACTAATCTCAATGCTGGATCATCTCTCTCTCGTACAATTCGAGTGGCCTGGAAGCTGGCACTCACACAGGCCCTGCCTGTCTCCAGGGAGCTCTCTAAATGCCACATGCCAGTTATTTCCATCACCCTCTGTGCAGCAAAGACTCGTCCCCTGTTACACTGATTATCACTCTCTGCCACTCAGAATTTGGATTATGCTGATCATTCAAAAATCCACATTCTTGCTGACTGCCATTTATAAGTCACAGTGAAATTAATGAAATAAAAAATATTCAAGTTGAGGATCAGAACTGATGAAGAATGAGCAGACTGGAGGGGTTTGGGGAGATTAATCCACACCAGTGAGGTCCAGGTTTCATCAAACTGTTACCATCAGAAATCAGTCTCCAAATTATTACAAATATGTGTAAATAAAGATTTACAAACGTTTGTCCGTCCCGCCATCCATTCTCTTCCTTTTCATGGTGTGTTTGTGAGTGTGTGTGTCGGGGAGGGGAGGGGAGGGGCCAGGATGCACTCTGTACAGGTCTCCAGCCTTTCGCAGGGCTTTGATTTTTGTGTCATTTATGTTCCTGTAGACACAGATATCAACAGTTTGAATGCATGCACATCCCAACCTTAATAAATATTCATGTTGTATGCTCTGCTTTTAAACTGTCAGCTTCCTGTGCATACAAATATCTAAATATACTTGTGTCATTTGTTTTGATTGCTTGAAGGTATTTACCTTTTTACAGGTGTGTGACTTAAATTTCAGATCACCTGATGCACAGAATACACTGAATCTTTACTCTTACACACATCCAGAAATGCATCCTGCTTTCTGTGCTGTTGGAAAACTGAATCTGATTCTCCACTTGTTTCAAATCAGGAATTAGAAATTTTTTTCTAAAAATACATCTTGTTTCCTCTTGATTATACCAAAGATTGTATATAAAAACATGGCTTTGTTATTTGAAGCCTCGTGTTAGTGTGTATAAAAGATACTGTAGATGAAGCTGTTGGTGGCTTAACGTTATCGTTTTGGCTGTCATGCTAGTTTTTTTGGCCCCATATGTGACCACTGTTTGGCATGAGTGTAGCGTGCTAAGTTACTAGCTAATGCTAACTAGCCTGGTTATGAAGCTGGATCCACAGACACTGATGGAGGTCCCGTTCAGGGACTCCAGTTAGTTGAGGTGAAGCCTAGCAGACAGCTAGCAGCTATAGCCGCCTGTGTCACCAGAGAGGCCACGCCCCCACTAATGTAAACTTTAAGCCTTAATCCAGTTTAAACAGGTGAGTTATAAACACATCCTCCCCCCGTACAGCTGTTCTGATGGAGGAAATTACCCACAGAGACCGAAGGAGTTTGTGTATCAGCATGTTTATTTCTGCTGGAAAGTTTTAACATGGGAGTCTATTGGGACTGACTCACTGCTGCCTCTGCTGGACCGCAGAGGAACTACAGATTCACCGAAACTCTGTTTGTGTGTGTGTGTCTGTGTTGACAGTGCACAGAGAGTCAGACTGCAGTGTTCCTGCCAGAGTTTGCCCTCTCACCTCAGGGCAGCTTCATGGAGGATGCCACAGAGGATCAGTTTCTCACCTACAGATACGACGACCAGGTCAGTCACGTGCGCCGAAAAGCTGACTCTAAGACTGTGAAATGGACCGTTAATTATCACTGAAACTAAGAAAAAAAAAAAAGGTTGTTAATGGATGCAGATGCGGTGCGTTGGATTTGCCATTGTGTCCTGGCTACACTGGGACTCTATCTCTTTAGGTTGCTTTGTACGATGTTAACATCCGTAGTCCAGCTGAAGCAATGAGATGGGATATTTTTACTGGCAGTTTTTGGTATTTCTACCTGGCACTAGTGTTTCGCAGTAGTTTGGCCCAGACGTGGATATAATATGTATTTTTTTATCTTACCTGTAAATCAGAGCTTCTCATGTAGGACGCTCTCCTGATTGCTGTCCAGAAACCACACGAATGGACTCGAGCTCCCTCTGAAAGCAGTTTTTAGCATCCACTGCCTTTGGACGGTCTGGGGTCGCTCTGGGGTTTTGTTGTAGCCACACGATAAAGACATTTTTCCCATGAAGCATTGTGTTCATTTTGGCCTGACAGTTTGTTTCCATTAAAAGGCTTTTCCATTTTGGTCTGAGGTCCTGTAAGCAGGTGAGGACATTACTCACACCCAGCCCCACGTCGGGGAGTTTTTCCCACAGAAACAGTTCTAAAAGGGACAAACTGAGAACACGAGGAAGACACCGAGATTGAAACGATGAGTGCAGGTTAGGATCTCATCCAGGAACATGAAATGATTAAAACAGTGTGACGCTCTCAGCCTGCTGCGCTCCTGGCTGCGATCAGAGTGCTGCTGCGTCCCCACGACCGGCACCGAGCGCCACAACGGCCTCGCAGTCCCAAAATTACTGAGGTGTGTGTGTCATAACATCACACGTCATGTAGCCATAATTTATTGCTCAGGTCCCGCTGTTTTTATACCGTATGGTGTTTTTCAGCACATATGAAACCGTCACAATTGACATTAGTCACATAAAGCGACAGCTGCATAACGACGAGTGTGGCCGTGCTCTCAGAGAGGAGGTCCGTGGGGCCGAGTTTATGCCCACCGCGGGTCTCCAGCCACACACAAGCACTCTGACGTCTCGTTGTGCTCTGTGGCTGTGAACATCTCACATGATCGTGTGATGCCTTCGTCCTCAGCTCCAGCTCACCTTTATCACACAGTGTGCTTTCGTAATGAGCCTCTCTCTCCATCAAAGTGGATAAGAAGTGGTCGGAGCTATGAGAACAGCAGGCCGCAGTTGTGGGAGTGATTACAGGTTTCACTCCAGAGGTTTGGTGGTGACTGTCTCTCACCGTTGTATGTCGAATCGTTGCTTTAAAGGAATCGTCGTGTCAGGGATGCATTTTTATATATGAAAATGAAATATGATTAAGGCCATGTGTAGGTGTTTAGCGTTGGCGTGAGCAGCAGATGGTGTTACCACAGTGCAGCAGTGCATCAGAAGCCACAGGCTGAACAACAGGTGGACTGGAGGCTCCTCCTTCACTGTGGCAGACTGCATGAGCGCGATGTGTTAACTGACACATACCCCGGTTGTTACTCCCTGGCAATGGACCGCAGGTAGCACATCTGATGTGTCAGCAGTGCTGCTCCCTCTGTTTTCTCCCACCAGTTAATAATGCTCTGTCACATTTTCGAGCTCACCGTCTGTCCTGCATTAAACTTCGTGCAGATACAAAGCACCAGCTGGCAGATCAGCCAGGTGAGGTCCCAGGGGGGACTCCCGGGACATCCCTAAAAGCAAGAAAAGAGGGGATACAGTTCAATCTGAAGACGCAGCTGATGTGATGATGGGATGAAGCCTTGCAGTTCTCCTCCCGTCACAGATGGTCTGAAAAGATGGGAAGCAGTTTGACATCGTACGTCAGGAGAGAAAAATCCTTCTTTTCTTCGCTTCGTGCTTTTTGAAATTCAGGATTGCTTCCCATTGCTTCATGTCACGGTTACACTCTGGAGCAGGTTTCAGGTCTTATTCACAGATTTCAGTAAACTTCTGTGACACATTCACGCTGGTCAGAAGCTCACACGCATATACTAACGTTTAACCATTTCTCAGATATTATTTATCATTTTTAAATCCCTCTTTGCTTAAATGTTTTAACCGGATGAAGGAGTTTGAAGCCTGAGTGCCATGAATGCTGACCTGTACCAGCTCACTTAACTCAGGTTTATTTTTAGCCTGAAAGATGATAAAAAGTACTGGATTGATTGACTTGTTCATTCATTCATTCATACAAGTTACATTGATTGACGCATGCATTTCAGTCTATTGATTCATGTTCGTGCACATGAATTTCCATTTTCTTATTCGTGAACATATTTGTTTTCTCAGCTGGGTCTCACCTGCACTGGTTCGTGTACATAAAGGGGAGTTTGTCCAGGTTTAAAGGGCAAAACAGAGCAGTGATGGAGGATGGAGGGAAAAGTCTGATTGTGATCATTTACACATTTTATTGCTTTTATTTTACACTAGAGATGCAGACTCGTGCTGTCTGTAACGAAAAAGATGGGGCACCTTACTCTGTTGCATGACGTGTTGTTGTACACAGATGAACAGACTGCGTCTTTGAGGCGTTTTTCCGTGACAACGGGCTGAGACACGTGTCTAAATGGAAAACAAACACTGAATATAGGACAGCGTTTCTGTGCAAAAGGCTGGGGGATAATTTGAGTTTCATTCAGTCACTTTTGGCTCTTTCATAACTGGGTGTGTATATTTTGTGGCGGTGGTAGTTTTAATTTTCTTTAAATATTTCGCTGTAAACTGAGTTGATAATCTCTGTGATCATAATCACATACCTGTTGATTAGTGCTGAGGAAAATCCAAGTGATGTCTGTTAGTCCAACGAAGCCACGGCAGCCATATTATTGGTCAGATAACTGCATTAAAAATGCTTCAAAAGGCTCCAACAGCACAAACAGGGTCCAGAGGTCCAGTTCAGGGACTCCAGTTAGCTGAGGTGAAGCCGAGCAGACAGCTAGCAGCTACAGCCGCCTGTGTCACAGCCACCTGGCAGTCAGAGAGGCCACGCCCCTAATAATGCAGACTTTAAGCCTTAATACAATTTAAACAGGAGAGTTATAGACCCCCCACCAAACTC
>VUQK01029039.1:2789-16121 GCA_015106715.1 Bujurquina vittata | reverse complement strand
TTGAAGACTATTTTTTTTTTCTTTTTAAAAATAGTATTTTATGGAACATTTAATTATTACAAATGACCCAATAAAATAAGTAAAAAAAAAAAAATAGAAACAAACAAAGCAGGCCAGTACAGGACATACAGAAATACAGCAGACCATTGATTATATTTTAAAATAAAATGTGACCTCCTTTGCGAAGTAAATCATTTAAGTCAAAAAGGGGTTGCCAAATCTTATAAAAGGCATCCAAACTGTCCTCTATAAGAGCACTGAGGCGCTGCATTGGGAAAATCCTAAATGCCTCTCTGTACCATTGTGTAACAGCCTGTCCTCGGATCCACTGTAACAGAATGCAACGTCTTGCCAGATGCAGAGGTTTGGGTAGTAACATCATCTGTTCGGGCATCAGGGGCAGTACATGCACAGATAAACTGAAAAGAAACCACCTCTGTGGCAACAGTCTTCCAAAACCTGTTATCAGTACACATTGTCAGATATAATGGTAATAGTCGCCCACATCTGTGTTGCATTTTTTACAGAGAGTATTGAGGGTGAAGTTTATGCATATACTGCAGAATAAGTTATAGCCTGTGAAGAATTCTCTACTGGTTCTCCCTGAGTCTGTTGCAAATAAATGCTTTTTCTTGTTAGTGAGAAGATCCCCATGTTTCACTGCTGAGTTCAACTCCCAAATCTGTTTTCCAATGGGTTTTGGACCTTTCAGTTGTTAGAGGATTTAACATCATTAGTTGTCCATAAAAAAAGAAATAAATTTCTTTTTATGGCCGGGATCCTCATTAAATTTAAGAAGGAAACTTTCTATGGGGTGTAAGATTGGCTGGTCATCTTGGAAAATAAGTGATGATTGTACACAATGTCTTACTTGGAGAAAACCAAAGAAGTCCTTCTGTAAAATATTATGCTTAACTTGTATTTGTCTAAAAGACACAAAACCACCTTCTTTAAACAAATCACAAACTAGTTTTGTTTTTGATCCCAGTTGTCAAAAAACTTAGACCCATGCCAGGGAGAAAGGCTCTACTTTTAATAAGCAGCTGCATCGCACTTGAATATTTCCCTCTCCCAATGTGAATCATAATATTGTGCCACACTTTTAGTGTTATGAGCAGTAAGTTGTTGCCAAACCCCCACTGGAAGCTCAGATAGGTCTGTGGGCAGATGAGAGTAGTGGGAGAGACTCACAACACCAACTGTCTACTTGCGGTTCAGATTGGTGTAAAAAAAAAGAAAAAAAAAAAGGTTTAACAACCCTGATATTAACCTAACATGACATGCCCAATAATAATACAATAGGTTAGGGACAGCCTGACAGGAATACTTTAAATTTTGATTTGTATAACTCAGAAATATTTGCATACTCTAATGCTAAAATATGCAAAACCTGTGGTCGACCACCTAAAAGGCAATTCAGCAGGTGGGTCCCAACCCTCCCTTTGAACCCCCAGTGGCAAGGCCTTAGACTTTTTAAAGTTAATTTTATTCTGAGATATGAGCAAATTGATTAATAACAGAAATTAGATTTGGGATAGACGTTTCAGGCTTATTTTGGATGTCTGAAACATGTAAATGTGACAAATATACAAAAGAAAACCAAACAAATCAAATAAAAAAACAAAGAGCACTGTAGCTGTTTCTCTCTGGAGTATGCCATGTTGGCCTACAAGTCAGTCAATGTATTCCAGGGTTTTAATTTTAGTGCTTTTCAACAAGTTTCAATATTTAGAAATATTCTGAAAACCTGTAAGCTATGATTACACTAACATATCCTGTTTTCTACCATCCACTACTCTAAATAAACAGACACCAACTAGGGACTCCTTTTAGTATTTATATAGCTTCGCCTCCACAGGCAGTGTACTTGTGGGCTCAATAAAACCTTTTGTTACACTTTTTTTTTTAAAGAAATTGAATTAATCAACTAGCTATGCCGGGGACATAATATTTCATTCTATTCCAATTTATTTATATAGTGCCAAATCACAACAAACAGTTGCCTCAAGGTGCTTTCTCCCACTCTAAATATGTTCCTGAGAGAAAACAAAAAAACTCTAAAAGGAGGTCTCGAGAGCTTGAAAAAGGCGACTGGACTTCTCTAATTTCTTGAAGACGTTTCACCTCTTATCCAAGATGCTGCTTCAGTTCTAAAAACAAAAGGTGAAGAGTCCCAGGTATTTAAACCCTAGTGAGGGGTTGTCACCTTTGGAGCTGGTCATTCACCCACCATTAATCATTGCATCATCACATGAGCCAAGGCGTGAAAAAAGGCATGGGTAGTTACCACCAGGGCTTTCGGGTGAAACCACTGGTGTCCCACCCTATCATGTGACCCATTGAAGTCACCTGAAATAAGCGAGTGGGGGTTGAGGTGCCTGGGAAGGCTCCTCTTTCAACAACCTGTCTTCTCAGTCCAAAATGTGAACACTGGCATCCTAAAAGAGTGTCCTTTCTCCTTTAGGTGCAGGTGCACAGCTGACACTTGTCCTGTTGAGGTGGCTCTACTATGCTGTGGCATGTGTTTGTGGAGTGGCTGTATGGTTTCTCCAATGAAGAGGTCCAAGCACTCCTCACTGCACTGCATAGCTACACTATACTGGTTATCTTGTGATTGGGAGTTTTGTCCTTACAATGAACCAGTTTCTGTGTTAGGGTGTGGCTGGGTCTAAAGTACACAGGGATGTCATGCTTGGAGAAAATTCTCCTCTCTGACAAACCTGCTACATGAGCGATGGCAATGTTCTGTTTGTCATTCTCTAACAGGTGCTGGTTGAATTTGGTAGAAGCTTGCTTTAAGAGTGTATGACAAAAGCACTCATGTATCAAACTAAGAAATATGTGACTTAAATAATTTTTAAAAACCTGATTTGAAAAATTCATTGTAAAAAATGACCCTTTATTTGCTAATTGCTTTTTTGAATCTTGTTTTTTTAATTAATGATGTTTAATCTTTATTATGATTTCTTTGTTTAAATTATTTAATAAATTATTAGTTCATTTCAGACATTTTATCCATATGATGTACATTTCAGTTTATTTCTACTATGAACACTTCCATAACAGTGGCTGGAAAACTGCCAGTGTATGGCAGCATTATGCTGAAGCTGATTCAGAGCGAGGGAGCAGAGAAAGATGGCTACTTATAAAAAGTAAAAAACAGGAAGTGGTGATCTCCTTTACTGCTACTCACTGTGTATAGGATGATGACGGAGCAGAACTGTATGAGGCTGTACAAGGCCATGTATCTAAAGAGACTGAAGGAGGTGACCAGAGAACATCGGCCTTCTCTGAATAGACAAGAAAAAAAAACATGTATTTTTTCTTTTTGCATCCACACAGTGACATATTTGATATGCGCCGTTTCTGTCTAAGGCTTTTAATCTTAATCCTTACCTGATAAGCAGAGGCACACAGCTGATGTTTTCAGTCTTGGAAGTAAAAGGTGAAGCGACTGAAGCTTCAGCTTCAGAAAGAGAAACCCCAACATCAGCAGCTCTCAGTGCCCCACAGTCATTGGCCCCGTCCCCACACATACCCACTCGGTAACTGCAGAAATAGAAGCAGTTAATATGGATCCTTGTATTATAAAAATTTCAAATACTCCAATCGATTATTCCATGCCTAAAGTATGGATTAATGGATTGTGGGCATGAGAATTTGATTCCTTCTTTCAGTAAATTTCTACTGTTTTATTTCCCTTTTGTTCTCCTTTTTTTCAGCTCCTTCCTGGTGTGTGGGCAAGCAAAAACTGCACTCACTTCAGTTTTTGCAGCTCCTTCATGAGCTGGGTTTTCTGGTCAGGGGCCATGCGTGCAAGTATCGTGGCTCTCATCAAAACCTGAAGTGACAGCAGGTAAAGTCTTTAGTGCATCAGAGGGGTCCACTGTCAAATTACTCCTGTTTACACAGTTTACATTACCTTTGGAAGATACTCAGGGAAGTGGTCACAGAGGGCAGCAAAGGACTTGCCATTAATAGCCAAGTGATAGCCAAAACCACCCTGATATAAACCCTGAGAGTGGAGGAGAAAACATTAATAACAGTTACTGAAATTTTCCCTCCCAGTTAAAAAATGCAGGCCATAGCTGCACTTGTTATGCAGCAAATACCATTCAAGGTGTTAAAAAAATGTGTGGATATGCGAGAGAATCACCCTCATCATGTCTTCAAAGTTGTACAAATATGGCTACAATAACACTGGAGGTAAAGAAGGAACTAGCTACATGTCATTTTTACTGGAAGCCAGCAATCTGAGGCATCAAGTGTACTTCAGCACTGTGATCATTTACTTCCACGTTTGCAGACACAGACACACAAACACACACCCATGGGTGATGTCAATGCAACACTTCAAGAGCAAGTGTTTCACAATGCAGCTATTTTGTAACTTTATGCCTGCTAGTGTGACTGTAACAAATATTTTAGCAACAATCCAGACTTCAGTGTCCCATTTAAGCAAGGCCAACCTGTGTGACGTCCTCTGCCCTTTCTTCTTCCAGGCTGAACCTCAGGGTGGGCAGAGATTGGGCCGTGTGGGGGGTTGCGGTGACAAATATCACCTTCTCATCAGATCCAACCATTCCACAGGTTTTTGCTACATTAATTGCTGTTAGAACATTGTCCCCTATGATTAAAAAGAAGAAACAAGATCAGACAGACAGTCTATAAAACTAAAAATTCTAAGTTGCACAGGTGGTGGTGGTAAATACAAAATATTTCTCACCGGTGACCATAACGCTGCGAATGTTCGCCAGGCTCAGGGTGTTAATAACATTTGCACTCTCGGGCTTTACCAGGTTCTTCATCATCAGCAGACCCAGGAAATGTACGTCTTTCTCTACTTCCGCTCTGTGGATAGACGCAAAGCTTGATTAGAATTAAATGTTCTTGCGAATTAAAAACAACAAACAAACCTAAACTGAGGAGTTTTGGTACCTCAAACAAGATAGAAATATAGACTAGGCTCTCACCGCTCAATGGTACTCAAGTCCGAGTTCACATCTAGTGATTTATAGGCAACCGCAAGAACCCTGAGACCTTCACTGGAGAAGTTATGTAGTTTGCTGGAGAACTGCTCTGGCACTGTAAACATGAGCATCCCATTTTGTGTAAATGTAAAATAAAATAGGGCTTTAAAAAAAAAAACACATGTGGGCAAATGATACTTTTAAAGACTAATGTCAAGTTTGTGACTGAACCTGTGTGAGCTTGACAGAGGCTGGCCACCATCTCTGGGGATCCTTTGATGAAAGCAAGAGCTGAGCGCCCTCCGCGGGCCACCGTCACCACACTCATCCTCTGGAGGGCCGAGGAGAAGGGAAACCTTTGCACAATGGCCACTGCCTCGTTCGTGGACTGAGAGCAAAATGAAAGAAGAATAAATGAGAAGACAGAAGAGTCACGTTGCTTAGCTGATGCATTTTCATATATTCAGCTGTCCTGACTACATGGGAGTTCCAACTGTGTCTTTCATTAGAAAAGACCAGTTCCTTTAAATCTCACGGGAGCCTGGAAGCAGAAACATTTAGACAGAAATGCCACTGCCCGTGTAGCAATATTACAGTCAGGAAGAACTTTCTTCACTTTAACAAATCCTATTGATCATCCTATATTAGTGATAGTAGGGATGCTCACAGTTCCATAAGCTTGTTGATTAGGTGGTGTCATAACAGCCAAAACTTTGTGGCCTCCAAACTCTGCATCCAGCACACTGCCATCTCCATCTGGCTCCTGGAGAGTCTGCAAAATCAGAAAAAAATAAGAATTGTAATTCACATTTACTTTTCTATATTGTGCACTGAAAGTGAAAAAGCCTCCCAGCATACACTTTCAACAATTATTGAAAGAAAAATCAAATTTTTTAAATGATATACATGCAAGATTAAGTACTTTGAAATGACTCATAAGTGTCAATGAAACATACCCAACCAGTGGACTCAACCATCTTGAGCTCCAAAGGGTCTCCAAGGGGCTGACCTTGCAGCAGTGTAACAGTGTGACAGCAGGCCAAGCCAGACTGCAAGGGGCCTGGAGGCAGGTGTCGGGGCTCAGGGACCAGCTCTGAGAAACCGGCAGGTCCACTCTCCATCACCCCCCACACATCCAGACCCTCCTCTGTCAGTGTTCCTGTCTGGGAAAACAAATGTACAAAGCAGCAGAAACATGTAATGTAGCAGTTACTCATCACTAAGTACACAATAGACTTCTGGTAATGCTCTCCCTCCTCACCTTGTCAAAGCAGAAGACTGAGACCTTGCCACAGATGTTGATGCGCGGTGGACTGATGCAGAAGATGCCCCGTTTCTTTAGCCTACGCTGGGCATAGATGGTGCCAGTAGTGATGGCAGCAGGCAGAGCAGGAGGCACTGCAATGGTCACAATATCCAGGCTCCTAACAACCAACTCCAGCCAGGTCACCTGGACACACATCCAATCATGGTACTTTACTTTTTAAGTAAAACATTTAAAAAAAAAGTGCTGTCACTGTACACGGCACTTACATTCGATCTGTAGAGGACCACAAAAATGTAAATGGTCCCAATGAGTGCTGCAGCAAAATGGAAAAGATTGGAAAAACTTGATTATTGGTCAAAAGGCTTAAGTCTTCAAGACAATCAGGTTGCTGTTAAAGCTCTTACCAACTAAAGCCAGGATGAGCACGAACTTGACAGCATCTTGGTAAAAGCGGAAGTTGATTGGCTGAGGATATAAAATGGAGCTGACCAGGTCACCTTTGGCTGTGAAAAACCCTGCAGATAATACACACAAAACGAGTGGTTTGACTCAGAGAATAAACTGATCCTCTTCAAGTTGCTATATGCAAATTTCTTTAAGTGGAAGAAAATGAATGGATGTAGGAAATACTAAAGCGTGTTAGTTTTGGGACCCAATTAAAAATATTTCCACAGAGTCACGGTATCTTCAACTTGCAATAAACACCACTTAAATAATGAACCAGATCAGGAGTTTGTCTACTCACCAGTGCTTGTGACCACAGCAACAGCCCCACTACTTCCTGGTCTTCCTCCTTTGGCCTGAATGAGCTGCGTACCACAGAAGAGGGTGTGTCTGCGCTCGGTGTCTGAGCTGTACTTCCTATCACTAGCCTGCAGTGGGGTTTTGAGCACTGGGACACTTTCGCCTGGACACGAGGATGACGAGAATGGATTACTGATTCCTCAAAGGCAGGCAACAGTCAAGATTATGAGTTGCTCAAATAATAAAAATACTGTGTCTGTACCCTCTTTTTGATAGTGTCATATACTAAACAAATATTCCTTGAAGAACTACCTCTGACTTGTGAGCACAGGATCACCACTCTCCATCTACAAATTCATCAGACTATTTCCTGATCTATTACATCAGCACAAGCTACAGTGGAATCAGACATTACACGGACTTCGAGCTAAGGAACTGGCAAGTTAAATGTCTAAACATAAGTATTCTCACACGCACCAATGTACGAAGTCTAGAAAAGTTCAAAATGGCTGTGTGAAGATGGCTTTAGGTTCTGCCTGGTGGCGCCAGTGAGGTCTGTTAGTTACCTGTGAGCATGCTCTCATTGACAAGACACTCCCCAGCCAGCAGGGCAGCATCGCAGGGCAGCAGCAGGCCTTCCTGAGGGATGATCAGACAGTCGCCGGGGACTAATTCCACCGAACTCACACACTCCTCCTCTGAGAAAACACACAGCCCAGAATAGACGCCTGTGTTGAGAAGAAAAATCTATTCTCTGTTGCATTAACAGTTGCATTAAATTCTATAGCTGCTGAATATCGTTGCTAACCGGTCAAACAAAAAAAAACTCAGCTGGTTTTTCTTCAAGGAAGAAGCTTAAAGTTTCCCTGTGGAGTTTCTCTGTTTACATTCAGCGTTGGTTGTTACATGTTTCCATATGAGAAAGATACACAAAGTTACGCCACTGCATCCATTAAAAAACAATAAACACATCTTCAAGGTCCTTCAGCACAAAGAGGAGACCTTAAAGAGGAGATCAGCCAAACTAAAATCAGGTTTTTTGTTGTTTTGTTTTTTCTCTAATTTATTTTCACCTGCCATTTAGACCGAATGGTGTTCTATAGCACACCCATTCATGCTGAAATAACTTTACAGCTGAACCAACTGATTTGACTTCAAAGCTTTTGAAGTTCTGTTACAACAGAAAGTGCATTTTATTCTGTGCAAATAGAATTCATTATATTTATTCATTTTTGACCACATCTACTGTTCTTCTATCGTCACATGAAGCACATTAGAGCTGGACTCCTGTCAAAGCCATTCTAAATACCAATCAATTAACAGTTCCACACAGATACTTTTTTCTGTAATGCAATTACATTTATATAGGAAAACTTTTACTAAAAAAAAACCCAAAACAAACCCCCTCACCTCCTGAGCTCCTCCGTATTGTGACATTTGTGACCAGCTGGGCCATGTTGCGAAGAGTGATGCTTTGCTGTTGAGGTTAAATAAAGCATATATACCATTATTCACTCACTTATGTAGTCAAACCAAACCAATCTGTTTCTCATTACAGGCTCACCTTCCGGGTCTCATAAAGTGAAACACTAATGGAGATGACAGAGATAATAAATATACATATGGCGTAAAAATAATATCTATCAATCATCCACAGGGTGATGCTGAATATCTGGAACATGTAGAAAGGGTTGAGGACCTACAGACACACAAAAATGTAAAATTGGACACTTAATGCCAGTTTTTAATAAATTACTACTTCAAATATTAAAAACCATGTATCCATCCCACCTCCTCAAACAGCAGCTTCATGTAAGGCTTCACAGGTACGTCAATAAGGTTGGGTCCATATATGGTTCTCCTGAAATAATCCGTGCAGTTGATTACTCAGCATTGCCCTCTGAGATTAGGGAATGTGTTTATTTCTTGATTCCACAGCCTTTCCTACCTAAAGCTCTGCTCCATGGGGCTCAGTCCCTTTTGGAAGACATGCAGGTCTTTGCAAGTCCAGTCCTCATTGAGGACACTACAAAAAGAAAAACAGATGAATACATTTTTTCCACAACAAGTGTATTATAGTATTAAAAGGGTGTGTTCTGGGGTATGTTCTTCTTTTAAAAAAATGAAAGAGTTTAGTTAAATCCCACTGAATTCTGCTTTTTCCCATTTCAGTACCTAACACGACAGAAGGCGCCCTTCCTGTCCACCCACACATAGCGCAGTCCTTCAAACAGGTAGAACCGCAGCAGAGTTTTCTGTAACACAATGATGCTCACTTTCAGATCTTTGAGAAATTCCATTCAGGATAAAAGGTTCTGCTATAAATGAACAGTTCACATCTGCCTTACCTCCCCCTTGTACAGCTGAACTGTATCTCTTGATTCGGCATCCTCCAGCTGACCAACCAACTCTAAACTGGAAGGAAACAACCAAGTTAGATGAGTTTTGTTTAACAGTTTGTTTTTATACGTGAATATTGTTGAAAGGCTTAAAGTGTCATATGGGTATATATAGATAAAGAACTCACCTGCCCTCCTCCATCTCCTCTGTGAGGACCTCCACCACATGCTGCTGCCCAAAACTGTCCTGAAAGAAAGGGTTATGCAAATACATTTGTGAGAGCTGGAAACTAGACACCTGGCTAACTAAAATGGGAAGAACCTAACACAGAAAACAGCCATTCAACCTGGGTGATCAGAATATCACAAGACAAAAAACAAAAAATATTAGACAAACTAAATAAAAGGTATAAATATTTAGCTCAACCACACCGGCCAAAGTAAAACTATAAAGCACAGACAATAAAGCCAGGTATGTTACATGTGAATCAGGCTGGGATAATAAACAGAGACCAGGAAATGGTGAAGCAAGATAAGCTAGCCCTAACCAGGCCTGACTTTTAAAGGGCATGAGTTTAAATTGCAACTCTTTGGTCAAAGTTAAAATGGACCAATGATGTCTTTCCTAATTAACTGTTATACACATAAATACATATATAGTTGAACCTGCGGTTACTTGTATTAAACGAGTTTCAAATAATGAGGGCAACATATGTGCTAGCAATTCATGTGAGCCAAACACTCAGACCTTAGATTGCTATTTTCTACCCTTGATGTTAGAGAAGGTGGATAACCTCAGCTCCAGCTGTGAGCAGAGACGCTTCACCCACCTGCTGTTCAAACCGTCAGACATTTGGCAGCCAATCTGAAGACAGTGGGCGTAAAAGGAGGGTGGCCTCCTAATACAGTGGTGTGAAAAAGTGTTTGCCCCCTTCCTCATTTCCTGTTTTTTTGCACATTTGTCACACTTAAGTGTTTCGAAACATCAAACCAATTTAAACAATAGTCAAGGACAGCACAAGTAAACACAAAATGCAAGTTGTAAATGAAGGTGTGTAGTAGTAAAGGTGAAAAAAAATCCAAACCATCACGGCCCTGTGTGAAAAAGTGATTGTAAGTGCAATATCACTTCATTTGTCAGGCATCTTATATCTTCTTTACCTTTGTTGTACCTTTGTTTATTATTTATCCATTTATTCCTTTGCATATTCTTGTACATTTCCGATTGACAATATTCCCACTATATTTCTGCTTGTGTGCCTATAATGTAAAAAGAGCTACTGGAACTTTATGATGAGCTCGTTTTTCTACAAACCTACTTTTGTCGAGTCCAAGAATACAAATAAGGAAATGGAAGCTGGAAATTAAGTCCCCCTTAAAACTGTAAAAGACATTCAGAAACTTTAAAGGTAATATTAAAATAATATTAAAGTTTGACCTCCTAATGCTGTGCATCCATATCACATTTTGGCTTTGCTGCACCTCATACTTCATTCTGCTCAACAGTGTTTTATACTTTGTTAAGCCATGTTAACTTTGTTTTGTTATGCTGTAAAAGGAACCCACTGTCCCCAACTGAGGACTTTTTTTAACAAAAGTTTGTAACACCCATGTAATAAAATACAACTTCCTGTTAAAGAGGAAGCTCAGTTTACATACATATCAGGTCCACCTAATCACAAATATCTTGGAGAAATTTCAGCTGCTCCCTTATTCACATGGGGTAGCCACAGCAGGTAGCTCGGCAGGGTTTTTCATTGCATTTCATTTCGTTACAATTAATAGCAGGAAATCCAGTTTCAGTGACAATGCCAGCTGTCAAGTTCAGTTCATTTCAGCATAGGAATTGTTCATCATTATCTCACTCTGAGAAGCAGAACATCCGCTAAAGCCAGAGGGCAGGAGGAGCAGCGGGCGAGGACAGCAAGCCGTGGGCGCCAGTGAAACACAATCAGGAGGAACCCCAAGGACAGCAGGGCAGCCAGACGACACAGCCACACCCGCCACCGTACCCACTTATACCCCTGAACATCCTGTTGAGGGGGAGAGAGAGCCAGACAGCCCTTTTAGATTAAAAAACAGGCTCATTTTCACATTCACGAAGAGATTCACATCCATAAATATATTTAACTTATCAGCACCCAGACTACATGTTAAACAGCCGCTGTGAGTGGCCAGGTGGCTATTTTCCCTTCAGAAGTGATACTAAAAGCAGATGTGAAAGAAAACATTTATAGCAAGGGCACAGCTCTAAGTTCTACACCTACAGGTGACAGGTGTCAAGCACAATATCAAGCAAGCAAGGCACACTACTATTACCACTTCAGCCTGTCTCTGTACCAGACTGCACTTTTACTTATGTAGCATCTGCTTTTCTCAATTTATCATTTTCTTCTCTATATCTAACTCATGGCTGCAATAATAAACAACATATGGCACGATGGTAATCAAAATCACTCTTACCATCATTGAGTCGGGACTCAGCAGGGGGTCTCGTGGACAGAGTGAGGGGAGTCCACCCTGTGGCTCTTCCACACTACCTACAGAGCAGGATGTGAAGGGTCAATAGTTCCTCTGTTAAAACATTAAGCTGAACTGATCAACAAGCACACACCTTCAAAGTCAATATTAACAAAACACTGTAAAGTTCCTGTCTGGTCAATGCTGCGAACTACAAGATGATTTTCTGTCATGTGGTACATCTTGACCGTGCTTCATCTATGAACTTACAAATAATAAACAAGGCTTCAATGTAAACGATGAGTAATTTCAGGAAACCACACACTACATTGGAAGATTCAAGAGTCACCATAAACTGTAATAAAGTCAGTAAACGCACCTCATTACGCGCGAAATGCTTTGAGGTCCTACAGAAACATTAACTTTCAAGAGCTACAAAAGAGTAAATATAGCAGTGCCAGTGTATCGATAACGCATAACAAAAACAAAAACACCGCAAAGGCCAACGAAGAAAGCTGTTTTCTGCACAGACACGCTTCCAATCATCTGGAAAATATCAAAAAGAAACCGCTTTCCTTATTTCGAAAGCACCTTTAAGGAAAGAACCGACCTTACCGTCAGCTCGCGATTAAGGTTAAACGTTTTCCAAAATGACAAAGTTGAAGATTACAGCCGTGTTTAAACGCTCACCTCGCAGCTGTGCTTCAGCTCCTCGTAGCCAGTGTGTACTGACCCGGGCGCTTCTTGCCTACCAGTTTAACCGGCTTCCGAAACAAGCCTGCGACGCGAAACGTCATCCTGACAACTAAGCACAAGGGATTTACTTGAATTTAAATTAATTTAATTTAATTTACTGCTGTCGCAAGAAACGGACGGGATAGTTACATTAAGAGAAATATGATATTTAATTGTTATGGAGCCCGCCCACTGCTCGGGATGTGGTAAACAGGGGGACTGCACGGCAATCGCGCCACACCTGGGTACAGCGAGGGCTCTGGACAATATGAGGGGCATTCAATAACTAACAGCGGTGTTTTACGCCACAGATATTATGTCTGCCCTCATTTTAAAACCTCAGTAACAAGTTGATCCGGTTTTTATCCAAGCACACAACACCACATTGTACTACCAACATTTCAAACACAAGTTTCCGTGCTCGTTTGTGCGACCAATCAGCACCCCAGCTGGATGTTGCGGCAACATTGTGAACATCGGCAACGGAAACTGCGCTCTACCTTTCTTCTCCTCAGTTTTGCTTCAAAGGGAAAAAAAAAACAGCTGAACAGATGAAACAGTTACAGAAGGTAAAATAAAATGTAAAGGGCTGATCTGCGCCTTTCCCAGATCCCCTCTCCAGCTCCTTTATGTCCCTGCAGGTGCGCAGCTATGAGGTGTATGCCGACACATTTTAAGGCGCCCCCCCCCCTAAAACCCGAGCGCGCGCGCGCGCACACACACACACACAAAGCGCACCCTCTCAAGGTTTACTGTGTTCATGTGTGCAGATCTCATTTATTCATGGACTTATAAAATACAAGACTTCTATTACAGG
>VUQK01029038.1:8511-32095 GCA_015106715.1 Bujurquina vittata | reverse complement strand
CAAAAAAAATCCAGCCCTCCTGCAAAGTCCAATATTTAAGCACACGCTAATAAAAAAAAAAAAACTTCACATTGCAAAAGACAACTAATGACAGTTTCTGAATATATATCATTATATTTCCCAATAAAGCAAAAAATAAACCGGAATAGTTTTTAACATAAAATTCTTAGTCACAAAAATGAAGAAAATTCTATTTTCATTCAACTTTCCACATTCATGTTTGCTTTGTTTTCACAGTCAAGCTGTTCCTGTGTGAGTCTGGTCAGTCTTCCATCAAAGATGCGGTGGAGATGGGTGAGCTTTAAAAATGTTTTTAGCAGAAACTTAAAAAAAAGAAAGAAACTTCTTAAGCGGAACACTTAAAACCTACAACCTTATTTGTCTGTTAATCTCAGCCTGCCAGACGCTGGCTGTGTCCCAGCTTGACTCTGTTATCATAGCTCCACCTGGACCCTTGGAGGGTGACAGCCAAAATTTGGCGCACCTTCAGCCAGCCTGGGAGGAACTGGAGGCTCTAGTTAGAAGTAAGCAGATAGCTGCAATTGGCACCTCTGACCTGGACAAAGATCTGCTGGAACAGCTCTATAACTGGGCTCAGGTCAGTGGGAATCTCTGTACATCTGAGCCATAATCTGTCATCTGCAGTCAAAAGTGATACGGACTTGGCAGAATGGCAAACCAGAAAAATGATCTGTTGTTCAATTATGATCACTGGCTGGTAGCTGTGCCATTCACTGATCACCTTCCTTTTCTTGGAACAGATAAAGCCTAGCAGTAACCAGGTCAACCTGGCTTCCTGCTGTGTGATGCCTCCAGACCTGACGGCCTTTGCGAAAGAGTATGATATCCAGCTGCTGACGCACAATGATCCCAAAGGTATCTCTATTGATCAAATAGGTTGTTTGAATTGTTACAGACTGAAACTGGCATGTAGTTTATGGTGAAACAGGTGCTGATGTTTCTAGATGTGGCATTTGTCCCAAGCGTTGTCTTATTTCAAATATTTTAAAAAATCAAAGAACACTTCCTGAATATTAAGAGCATTTTCTGAGCAACTAAATCGTTATAGCTGTAAGTAAATTCAAAAACGCATACCAGGTGTTCATGATTGTTCATGATAATAACATTAATAGCGTACTTTTTAAAGTTATTCCAGCATACACTGTCCCTCTGTAGTACCTGTTTTATTACACAACTCAGAATGGCCTCTGCTAAATCCACTATTTATTAAACCAATTCATCTTTTTCCAGAGCTGATATCAGCAGGCACATTCCAGGAGGCGGTGCGAGAGGGCGCTCAGGACCTGAACATCGCTGACTGGAGGCTGGAGTGGGTCTTGCGCTACAATGTTATTGTCAAGAGCAGGGGCATTATCAAGTCTAAGGGCTACCTTGTCAGTGCGAAGAAGGCAAGCCCCTAGCACCCAAACTAGAAACGAAGGGAGAGGGATAAAGCCATTTTCCTCCATTTTTTTTTCACACATACATGCAAAGTAACAGCTCTGAATTATGGGTGCTGCCAATCACCATGAATCATGAACTCATTGTTTAATTGTATGGATAGGGTTGCATCTTCCTCATGTATGATTCATTCAGTTTAAGAGATGCAGGTGTTCATTACCATTGTCTCTGTGAGATTTTCAAGTTGGACATGAACGTGCAAGATCGATCCAGAGTCAGCTTGGAGAGAGACGACTGATAAAGGAAGATTAACAGATGGTGACTCGCCATGACACTGACAGATCAGTTAACACACCAGAGGCTGGTATAATGATGGAAAATGCTGCTCACTAAACTTCCAAGGTGAAGGTTTTTGAAGTGCCTCACATTTACTCCTTCTGTTACCAAACCTGCGTTGTCTCCTCTGCGTCTGTGTGAATCATGATTTGAATATCAGTCTGAGAGAAAAATGAGTAGATAAAACGAGAAGCGTTTATCAGAGAATAATTTCAGAAAGGGGAAATCATTACACATTTAGTGTGTGTATGAGGAGGAAGGGGCGTAGGGGTCTGATTTTTATTCATACAGTTTAGATTTTTCATGTTATATAACATTTACATTCCTTCATTGCGAAAACCCCAAATATGCATGCGATGGTTGGGTACATGGGTGGTCATGTGATGAGTCTAGACTTTAACTGGTAAAGCAGTCATGTGAGTACATATAACTCTGTTCTGTGATGCTCTGTTTTTGGTTTTTTTGGTTTTTCTAACAATGTGCTGTTTTTTGAAGATGCATCAAAATGTTTACCCTCACCCCTTAACCTTGTTCATGATATTAATTAGAGGGAGATTATAAATGACTAACACATTGAAATATCTTTAAATGTATAGTACCAGAATCTCCTTCCCAAGGAAGAAGAGGATTGTATTTTTGAATCAAAGGTTTTTCTAAACAGGGTCCAGTAACTCCTCAAAATTGTTAGTTGTACTGTAAACATGTCAAACATTGTGTTTGTATATTGTGAATTGGGTTTAATAAAATGAAGACTTGGAATTGATATTGGGGTGAGCCGTCTTCCGTTTTGTGCCCCTGAGAGCTTTCTGTTTTACCTCTCCATCTTTAGTAGCCGGAGCCGTTTCAGATCTGGTCCTGCGCTTTTCCTGATATGTAATTATGACCCATGTGATTGTTTATTATTAATTATGATCCTGTCCCGCTGTGCAAATAGACCCCAATCCAGACCTGGTTTGCAGAGCTGTTACAGAGTTTGTGATACATCGGAGCAGATCCGTAAATAAGGTTTGTCGTGTTTTTAAAAAAAACAAAAAACTTTCAAAACCGCTTTTGTGCAGAGACTTCATAGGCTCAGTAAATACTGCGATAAACAACTGTGAATAAAATGAGATGTACACCATTATTGAAGCCATGAGGACATGCACACAAATGACTTCTTCCTCTCGTTCTGTTGTCTATACTGACAGAAAACTCCTTTGTTTAGTTTGTATTTATTTATCATATTAAGAGGACAAAATAATACAGTTCATTCACACTATAAAGTGTAGTGCTAAAAATTAAGTTAAAAACAGTTAAAGAATAAAGTTTTTGGGCCACAGTGGTTTTATTGACTAGAGAGAAACAGGAAAGTGGGAGGAGAGATTGTGGGAAGACATGCATTAAGGAGCGACAGGTTGGGATTCAAACCCGCGCTACTTTCACTTCCACAGAGCTACCTTGCCAACCTTTTGCCTTTTAAAAAAGTTTTTAGTTTCTTTTTTGTATTAAGTTTCCTTTTTGACTTTAATTTTTAACTTTTTGCATTTTATTTTATACCCACCCTAGCTCGCTGCCTCTAACCAAAGGCAACTCCAGACTGGAACAGAGTCCAGCCCCTCTCCAGGAGACTGGTTCCGGAGCCCAGGCCATGCATTGAGATGAGCCTGAAGGTTTTTAAAATCAAACTACTACTTGTTTTAGGTTTTATGGGTGTTCTTTTAATTGACCAGAATGAAAAGAAGACAAGGGAAATCAGGCGTCTTTTCTTAATTTAATATAATATAATAAAAGCCATTTCCAAAACAGAATTACAGGTTAACAGGTTAAAGCCATTATTCAAACAGTTTTTACAGGTTAACCTGGATGGTCTGATCCAATATCCAGCGTCTGTTTGGGCATGGGATGAGTACACACATTGTCTTCTCTCAGTGTGGATCTCTTATGGTCAAACTTATCTCCACTGAGTTACATCATGGACATAACAATGTGCAACAAGATATTCCAGATGTCACCAACCTTGGTGATTATCAAAACCGCTTGGGCCTATGGGGAAATATGTAGGTTAAAGTTTACATGAGTATTTAAACCATCAAAAGGGTTAATTTATTGATATTTATTTATTAGCTTTAATCCTTCAGCCCAACTATATCTAGCTGGTATCTCACAACCTGACACATTAGCTCAGGCTCCTTCTCCACCAGAGAGGTGACATTCCATGTCCCAGTAGCCAGTCTTGATAGCCAGCGATCAGTCCGCCAGGACCTCCACCCTTGGCCACCTATGATGTCTCCTGCGGGTGGTGGGCCTACAGGAGGGTGGGCTCATGTCATCTCTTTGGGCTGCGCCCGGCTGGGCACCACATGCTAATGCCCAGCCACCAGACGCCCTCCTTTGAGCTCCCTCCCCTTGTCTGACTCCAGGGAGGGCCCCAGTAACTCAATCCCCGACAGGGTAAACAGACCTCTTGTTTCCATAAGGGGTCTTCTGAACCGCTCTTTGTCTGGCCCCTCACCCAGGACCAATTTTTCACGGGAGACCCTACCAGGGGGACAAGCCCCCAGACAACATAGCTCCTGTGATCACTGGGACACACAACCCCCTCCACCACCACGATAAGATCTTCGTTAATGGAGGAGAAAATGAAACTTAACCAAAAAAAAGGAACGTAAGTAAAAAGTTAAAGGTTAAAAAGCAAACTTAGTAAATGGTTAAAAATTTAATAAGAAAAGTTAGCATGAAATGATAATAGATCTTTAGGTTTGCTGAATAAGGTGGCCGTAGCTTATGTATGTGGATGGAGGGGCATCCACAGGACTATTGGTGCTTTTCTCATACCCAGTGCAGGAGACCTGAGGCTGTAGCAGGAAGGAGGAGATCAAGGTCTTCAAGGAGGGACAATAAATCTTCTCCTGTGTCGTGGAGGAAGATTGCCTCACTCTGGGGTTCAGTGGGTCCAGCAAAGACAGCCAATGATGTGGATGGAGGGGCTGATCTCATACCCATTGCAGGAGTTTGAGTGAGGAAGGATGGGCTCCCGAGGTGGTGTGGCAGGAAGGAAGCCTAGGAAGCCGGGAGGTCCTGATTTTTTGTGTGTGGCAAGTCGTGCCACAGACAGGTACACTTACCTAATTGGCCTGTTGAGCCTCCTGCACAGGTTTCAATGCAGATACTGCAACATAAACAAAAATGCAGTGAGTCTTCTGAGACTTTTAAATACACCTCCAAGACAAGATGTTGATTCTTAAACCTGCTTTAAGCAGCATCTAATGGAAATATTGAATAAATTGACATTTGATATGAGCGTCACAGTGAGGTCAGGTCTTCAGGACATGCACAAACATGAGCAAAAACATTAACAGATGCATAAATCTATGCAGTTACACACTTACCCTCTCTCCCATGACAGCATTCACAGCTGCACTCCCGCTGATGTCCAGTTTGGCCTCTGCTCCTTCAATAAAGCATCAAGGCACTGGGTGGCTTCATGACATACTCCTGGTGTTCCCGACCCTTCCTCTTTCTACAGGAATAAAACACAGTAAGAGCACATGTCACTACTGTGTACAACTGTGAGGAAGTATTTTAAAAACACGAGTAAAGCGCCATAGCTGAATCTAAGCTCCATTAAAGGAGGCAGATTGCAATAATTCATGCAGGCATGTGCAGATAAATGACAGATACTGCAGATCATGATTCAGTCCCTAAAGGCTAAAAACAGCAGAGTAAACTTGCTTTGGAGAGGGTGTGTTGAGTGGAGGAGCAGAAGCGCCAAAGTTGCACACCATCACACCATTCCTACACAGATATAACAAAGATTATGAAGATACAGATGTTCAGCAGCTGTGTTTACTCATGTGTTTTTGTGTCTTACTGGGTCATGATGTTGTGTAGAATGACAATAAAGATCCTCCATCCATCCATCAGGAGGACACTGGAAAAACAAAGCACAGAACAGGTGATCAGACAAGCTGCAATAGTAGCATCTGTCCACCAGGTGGCAGAACTTATCCTCTCTTTAAGACTTAAACAGTGAAACTGAACATGTGACATCTGTGAAATGATAACATATCTGAAGGACTGAAATATGCAGGTGGATAACCATAATGTGCGTGAATGTCTCTGATGAGGCTCACAGAGGTCAGTAATCCTGTATGTGGAAGACCACAGTGTGAGGACAGGAGCTTACTGAACAGTGGCTGCTGTGGGGACTCCATTTACAGGCCACTCATACAGCAGGTTCTGTGGAGGGAAGGAAAAGGTTCAAAATCCATAATGCTTAGTACAGCATTGCAAAGACAACATGATGAACACCACAGAAACATACAGCATGTGTAGAGACTGAACCCTTTGTAATCTAATCCTCACCAGATTCAGATAAGATTGCATGAACAACACACAACTCGGTGGGAGGAGAAAAGCTGCATAAAACTACATTCATCCATAGTTTCTATTGTTCTTGACAGCTTCACTTTGCTCTCCTGAATTACTCCTTTTGAATTATGACTCACTGGCAGTGATTACATTTACTGATCAGCAAAGCTTCACACCACAGTTTATACACAGGTAAAATACGAGGACAGTGACTGCAAACTTTTTTCTTTCATCTGGCCTAAAGCAGCCAACAGTTTTAAGTACCTTTATCAACAAAACTCTAATGACACCTGACACTACCTCTGCATGTCTTACCTGTCCCTGGCCGACTGTATAGGTGAACTGGCACTATGGTGGAGGGAACAGCCATTTTGGGAGGAGATTGCTTTAATATATCCACCAAAGTAAAGTTTGGATTTCGTATCAAACTGCTGTAACTGCTACCAGCACAGTATAGAGCTGTTTTTGCTCCAGTAAAGCAGGGCTGAACACCATAAAGTTAAAATTATTACCAAAATTCTTGTGTTAATCAGTAGATACTATGTTAATAATAATCAGCACACATCAATAAATGATAATATGAAGGTGATTAAAATAGAATAATATTTATTGGGAACACAGTTTAAGTCTGCATGAAACAAACACAGGTTATTAAAAATTAATAAAAACATACAACAATGATCACATTAAGGGATGTTTTCTGTTAGCTAATGTCAAAGCACTTCAGTCAATGGACAGTATTCATTTTTTTTAAATCAAATCATGTAATATATTCCAAGACTTATGTTTCGATGTGTTTTCCTTTATGTGGTGTTCCACAATTTCTGTCAACTTAACCTCTTTTGCAGTTTAACATTTTTATGCAGCATCCATTGAAGTGTAAGCATGTCTCATTTGTTTCAAACTAATTGCAGCTAAAATGTGATTAATAAACAGCATCACTTACTGATGGAAAGAAATTATATCCATTAAAATCAGTAGATTTGTACTGACCACAGGTGGATCTACAGAATTGGGACTTTTGTACAGAAACCAAGTCCATATTATCATCTTAGAATATACTGTTATTTGTCTTCAGAGAATGGAGTTAAATCAAAGAAATGTCACTATCCCCACAGAATAATTTGACATTTCTTTGATTTAACTCCATTCTCTGAAGACAAATAATATTGTCTTCAATATTATCATTCTAAGATGATAATATGGACTTGGTTTCTGTACAAAAGTCCCAATTCTGTAGATCCACCTGTGGTCAGTACAAATCTACTGATTTTAATGGATATAAAGTTTTATTTATACAGGAGGAGAAAGATCTGATATTAAGGGATAATCAGGCACATCTTCTACCAACAGAGTGTGACTGGAGCCACAATATTGTAACATTTATGGCACGGTGGTGTGGTGGTTAGCGCTGCTGCCTCACTGCTAAAATGACATCTAGAAGGTTTGGGTTGAATTCCACCTCAGCCCGGGCCTCTCTGAGTGGAGTTTGCATGCTCTCCCTGTGTCTGCGTGGGTTTCCTCCCACAGTCACTCTAAATGGCCCATAGGTGTGAGTTGTTGTCTGTCAGTGAATGTTCATCTGATGTTCACTGAATGTTGTCTGAACAGTCCTTGCTAGCTGGGTTACGCCTGAAAAAAACCTGAAAGTGCAAAAAAACAAACAAAAAAAACAAGAAACAAAATTTGAATCTGAAAAGTAGTTTGAAACATTTTTCTTTTTTTTTGTTGAACAAACATTATGGCCCCGATTTGGCTCCATAGCATCGGCCCCTGAGGCCCACCGGGCAAATGCCCGGTACGCCCGATTGCCAGTCCAGCCCTGTATACTAGTAAAAAAATTTTCAAAGGGAATATCATAATAACTTAACATTTGGATTCTTTCATTGAATACCTCTTCCAATACGGACCTCTCTGTTCTAATAAATATAATAAAGGAACAAACTAAGATTTAGTTCTCAATGGTTGACTCACTCGGTGATCGTCTGTTTAGCCTGTGCCTCGTTTCCGTTTATTTGACTAGTGGAGTCTAGCCTTCACTCCGGAAGTGATTACAGTTGTGAGTGTTCAAGATGGTGGCCACCAGGAGAGGCGTGCGTGTGAGCTCCCCGGCTAAAACAACCCAGGAGCAGCGGTCTGATGTCCAGGTACGTATCAGAGAGAGAAATTATTGGAAGCTCGGATGTCCAAATGTCACGTGGAAGTCCAGTCCAGGCTGCGTTAAGCCTGGCACGTGTGAGAGAGACGATGTATCGATCTGCTCCGGCTTCACGTGGGCTGCACGGTCTTTTATTAGCTTGTGGTCACGTTGTGAGGGATCTGCACAGAAGACAAAAACATGCGGAACAAAAGTTTTAATTTGAGACTAATCAGATTCTCGACCTGTTTAAATGCGAGCTTGAGTTAATGAACTGAGCTGGATCAGTTTTGACGCAGAGATAACTCAGTCGCGCATGCTCTCATTTACTTCTGTACTTCCACCTACGTTTTCTGTCCTATCATAAACTGTTGTTTGAGTAAATGTTTCATAGTATCGTGTAAACATGACCTAAAAATCAGCTGATTTCCGCACAAAGTCCTAAAAGTAGATCAAGAGAACTTGAACACATTAGATTCCAGTTACACTTCAAGGAGAAGCTGTTTATCTGAAGCTAATCTTCACAACACATAATGGAGGAGGTGAATTTATGGCATAAATAAATTACTGTGTTCCAAGGTTGTTAAAGAAAATTAAAACTAAAAGTTAAAAATAGAAAAAATCTAAGATAAAAAATATGCAGGAAATATCCCTTGTTGCATATGTTTATTGAGCCTAGGATGTCATTGTGACTGTTTGCTGTTTATTATTTTTATTATTTATTTTTTTTTATTGCTTTGAACTTCTGAAATGTGTGGCCCTATAGTGTAGTGGTTTACACATACATTTGGGAAGTGAAAGTTTGCTGGCTCAATTCCCTTTAGGAAAAAGCTGATCAGGATGGAAAACCTCTGTGAGACAGAAAGAGGAAATTTACTGCTGCCCTCCCCAGGAGTGATTGATCAACAAAGATCACTGTAAGAGCAAGGCATGCAGTCTGTGAGGGCAAAAAGGAACTTGGGTTGGCAACTATGTAATTAAAGGCCTCTTTCCCATCAGCTAACAGCAGTAATGGTGTGTGTGGCTGCAAGGCGAAAGCCACAGCTCTGTAAAAAGAACCCACCTGCAGTTTGCAAAAAAATCAGATGAACAAGCCAGAAGTTTGTAGAATGACATTCGATTTCTTAAGTGCTCCCTGCTTACCAGAACATTTTGTTTGTTTTGTTTTTTTGAGAAAGGAAAACACTGCATGTATGCGTCCACTGCGTGACTCATCATTATTGATGGTGCACAATTATACCAGTTAATTTTAAAGGAAAAATTCATGACAGTGTTCATGAAGTTATTCTTGTGAAGTCAAAGTCCTGACACGGATATAATAGAAATGTTCTGGAAAGGTCTGAAGTAAGTGCTTTAACAGCATCTGAGTGTTAAAGCTGTTGTTTCACCACTCACAGATAAGTAATATTGGATGACTTTCCTCAGTAAATAACTAAGTCTAATGTGTTTTTAAAAAAATCCTGTATAAAGTGTTTTGAAAAGAATTAAAAGAGGTTATTGACTGCCTACCTGGCTTCCTTGGGCAGCTTGTTCCATAGCACTATGACTGTGACAGCTAAGTCATTTATATTTTTTTCATCCATGCCTCAGGAACAGATTTGTCTGAAGATCTCAGGTTAGGTACTGACTGGTATAAGATCAAGAGTTCAGATGTAGAGGGAAGCCATGAAGAGCCTTAAAAGCCTCTCCAGTGTAAAATGTATAAGTTATTCATTATATTGGATTTTTATGGATTTGGGACACAGTAGTGGCAACAAACACATTTGTAGCAGGAAGTCAAACAAATATAATCTTTCTGTTTGAAATATTGACAGTAAAATTTCACCAGACTCATATTATTGTATATTACTGTAAACCAGCTTTACCACTAACTGTCTTGCTTCATCCACACAGGCCACGCCTTCCACTGCTCGGAGAACCAGGAGGGCTACAAAACAAGCAGAGAGTCCTACCCATCATGCACTCGTAGAGACCTGCAGTCTGCTTGAGCAAAGTGAAGGACAAACTCCAGGTTCTTCCTCCACCCTCATAAAAAAACGATGTAGCAGAGCTTCAAGACTCCACAGTCCGGAGGAGCCCTCCACACCAGTAGGCTCCAATCATGACGGAGACATGTCAGAGGTGGAGTCTTGCTGCTCTGTGGTGTCTAACCCTCAACTGCCAGTGACGCACACCAGGGGGAGGAGACAGCTCCGCAAAGTAAACAAGGAAGAGGAGGAAATATCTGAGGTGGAGTCATGCTCTTCTGCAGCATCTGCATCAAAACGTGGCCAAAGGAGCCACCAGAGCACAAGGAAGAAGACCAAAGGTTCGGACACTGCTACTGCTGAGGCGGGAGATGTCAAAGCCAACCTGGCGCTGGAGACTGAGTCCTGTGGCTCCGTGGTGTCGAATTCTCGGAGGGCCACCAGAAGTCAGAGGAAATCTGCTCGCACCAAATGCCAGACTGAGGAGTCTGAGCTCTCAGATGCTGACAGCTGCATTTCCAGTGTGTCAGGAGCTGAAGTTTCTAAATCCACTACTCGCAGAGCTACAAGGTCCAGAAGAAAAACAGATCCTATTCCTATGCATTTGGACGAGCCATCGGAAAGCTCTCTGTCTCCAGCTCCAACACGTCGACAGACCAGGGCAGCAAGAGGAAAGGCTGCAGCCCCTGGAGATCTTAGTGAGCCCCCATCTTGCAACTCTGAAGGGTTTGAGTCCGGGCCTACTTACAGTTTGACCAGTCGCAGAAGTGTGAGAACCAGGTCAACAGGTCTTAGAGCCATGGATTCAGACTCTGATACTATGGATGTGCATTCCCAGGTGGGGAGTGCCAGCTCCACACGAGGCAGAGGGACACCCTGCAGCAGCCGCACAGGCTCGGGGAACAGCAGCCGGGGTGGTTCAGCCTCCAGGCGCTCATCCAAGGACTGTAGCATTGTTGTAGAAGATGCAGCAGAATCAGCCATGGAGGACAGTTTATTAAATGATTCTAAGTTAGAAATCACACTGATCGCTGAGGATGCAGACGAAACGCTGCTGGAGGAAGAAAAGAGCCAGACATTAGAAGAACGCGATGTTACAAATAATGCCAATCTCTCATCCACGAAGGCAGATGGAGAAATAAAGGAAATGAGTTTTACCTCTGAAGAAGATTCCCATGTATCTCCCTCAGAATCTGTGAATGAGCCTGCAGTGGTCAGCAAAAACCAGCAGGAGGAGCCATCTGCTGAAAATAAAGACGGAGACGCTTCAGAGATGGAAATGATGCAGGAAGCAGTCCCATCATCAGAGCAGCTAAAGCCTTGCCAATCATTTATAGCAACAACATGTGAGGGGGCCTTGGGAATCACAGAGGAGGCCAAGGAGACACAGGAATCTGTGGACCCCCTTCCATCACTGGTGGATGAGTCTCTAGATGATGAAGATGTGGTCGTAGAAAGCCGGGACAGTGTGGGGGAGGAAATGGAAGTCGGCACATTGAAATCTCAGCAGGTGGTTGAATCCATTCAGGTTACATCAAACCAACAGCACAACGAAACTGTAGGTTCCGATTCTGATCCCAAAGACCACTGCATCGAGAACAGGAAAATAGTCAGTCTGCTGGACAGCAGCGATGATGAAGAGGACGATGAAGAGGAGAGGGAAGTTTCTGAAGAGGAGGATTCAGGGTGCATGGTGCAGGAGGAGATAGGGGAAACTTCCAGCAAGTCAGAAGCTGAAGATGCATCAGTTGCGGGATTGTTCATGATTGATAAGCGACCTGGGCAAGTTGCAGATGAACAGTACTACAAAGAGGGAGAATGTGAGGAAGAAGCAACCACATGTAAAGGAGCAAAGCAGGAGGAGCAAGATGAGGAGTTTGTGGATGAGTCCGGGGATGATGATGATGGTGACAACGATGATGATGCAAAAGTCTTGTTCTCGAGCAGAAATTTTCATTCGTAAGTACATTAGAGGGTGGACAAATGGGCCATACAAATGTACGGACAGATGACAGATTAAAGGAGAAACCTGAACCCTTGACCCCTACAGTTTGAGAATTCTGTGGCTTAGGTCCACTAGTCACCTCAAAGGGAGTTGTCACTGCAATCAATACAAATTGTTTCCTAGTGATCATCTTTGGACTGTGATTCTATTCAAAGATAACAGTGCCGTCATTTACAGGGAAGAGGGGTCACTTAATAGTTTGATAAGCATCAAGATACCAAAACTGCATACCTTTGGTAACCAGATAAATTAAATTGAAAATTTTAGGCCGAGGTGCACTTCAGCTGGGCATACGATATATATTGACTTCACAACTTTTGGGTGCTTTATCGTTTTTATTTTATTTTTGTTTTGTTTGTCCCCTTAAATGGTGTGCAAGATACAATATATTGCCAAAAGTATTTGTTCATCTGTCGTCATGCATGTTGCATGCTGCGAGGCAGGGAGACACTCGGGGATCGCTTTTCAGTCATCTGTCCGTCTGTCACACTTTCAGTGTCTCAGTAACTGTGCAGGCAGCACATGTTCTTTGGAACTCTCTTTTTAATCCATGGGTTTAACGTGATGGTCCACCATTTTCAATTTTAAGTAATGGCTTCAGGTCACAGGTTTAGGAGTATGTTTATGGGAACTTTTGACCATTTTTCCAGAAGTGCATTAGTGAGGTGAGAAACTGATGTTCGACGAGAAGGCCAGGGTCGCAGTCTCTGCTCTAATTCATTGTGTTGAGGTCAGGACTCTGTGCAGGCCAGTCAAGCTCTTCCACACCAAACTCGCTCATCCATGTCTTTATGGTCCTTGCTTTGTGCACTGCTGTGCAGTCATTTTGGAACAGGTAGGGGCCATCCCCAAACTGTTCCCACAAAGTTGAGAGCATGAAGATTGTTTGGTGTGGAAGAACATGACTGGCCTGCACGGAGTCCTGACCTCAACCCGATAGAACACCTTTGGGACGAATTAGAGCAGAGATTGTGAGCCAGGCCTTCTCGTCCAACATCAGTGTCTGACCTCACAGATGTGCTTCTGGAAGGATGGTCAAAATTCCCATAAAAACTTGTGGAAAGCCTTCCCAGAAGAGTTGAGAGTGTTTTAGCTGCACAGGGTGGGCTAATGAGATATTAAAACCCTATGAATTAAACATGTGATACCACTCAAGTCCATATGTGTGTGAAGGCAGACGATTGAATACTTTTGGCAGTACAGTGTGTTTCTAAACCCAGCAATGATCAGTGAAGATATGAACCTTAGGAAAAACAGGCTATAAACATGGAAAGTAAATGCATCCTTCAGTGGATCTGTGTGGCAGAATTAAGACCACATAAAAAAACCTGCTTTTATAATGAGGAATATCTTACATAAGGCTGGATTTTTTCCCCCTCTTGTCTTAAAATCAAATGAAAAGTCTAAAGCCAGTAGTGTCAGCCAATCTGTTTTTACCCTCTATGACTCCCTGTTTAAGTCTCTGGCACTCAGCCTCGAAATAAGATTATTTTTTTTAGCAAGCTTAAATAATGTCCTAAAACTGCTGAGCAGTGTAGTGAAATTTGTTTTAGTCACAGTAAATCCAGTGTTTGTTAGGAGCATTGAAACACATTTGGTGCTATACTGAACAGTGTGGCTCCTTTATGTGTTTTTAATAGCTTGAGCACAACAACGTATCTGCAACACAGGTGATTTTGAATCAGCTCATTTTTGGGTTTAATCCTTCCTTGGGGTTTGTTAATGAGTGCATGCAGACAGTAGAGCTGTGCAGAGGTGAGAGATGAGACATGACTGCTGCTCCTGAGGAATATTTTTTCCATGCTTATTAATTTCAGGAAAGAGTTGTCCAGCCGTATTGACCCTGGCCTCAGAGTGAAGGAGCTTGGGGGTTTATACATCAGTTTTGATGGCAGCAAATCAAAACCCGTCTCCAGCTCACAGAAAAAACTAAAGGAAAAGATCCAAGATGAGGTAAATAAGCGATTGATTTTTTTTTTTGTTGTTGTTGTTGTTGAAGGTGATCTGTGGTGCAGAATGAATAATGAACTTCAAAGCTATGCAAGGACGATGAGATGGTGTTATTACCGGTTTCTCTACAGTTCTGACTTTGACCTTTTTATCTGTGAGTAGTGGAGCATTCTGACAGTTTGGTTGTTTTTTTCAGTGCTGTGGTTTGTGTTGATGTCCACAGGTGATGAAGAAGAGTGTGATTGGACCAGACTTTGAAAAGAAGGATTCTGTGCCTCCGTACAGTGAATCCAAACACGCCCTAAAGCTAAAACGCAGGGTAAGTTTTAAAAACTGTTGCTTTGATAGGTAGATTCTAGATTGTTTCATTACTTTATTCTCTACATTTGTGTAGTCATTTGCGACACACACCAAAAAGTGTAAACTGTAGTCATCAGCAATGTTGTTTCTCAGCAGTGTGCATCTGTTTTCTCCAGGCAGAGAGAGAGAAGTCAACAGGAGATGGCTGGTTTAACATGAAGGCCCCAGAGATCACTCAGGAGCTGAAAGGAGACCTCCAAGTCCTGAAGATGAGAGGATCCTTGGATCCTAAAAGGTTCTACAAGAAGAATGACAGAGATGGCTTTCCCAAATACTTCCAGGTCAGTGGCACCAGCCTCCCGCTTCTTAATTATTTACATGCGTGGTTATCAGTATTGATCTTGTAACAGCGATTTGTTGTATTTTACAGTTTGGATAACTTTGTTGTGTGAAGCTACAAATACAGTCTGCAATACTCCGGATTGATGCGGTTAGACTATGAACATCAGTCTGTGTACTGAGTGTGATGTTTTCCTGTGTCTGTTGCAGGTTGGCACAGTGGTGGACAACGCTGCTGACTTCTATCATTCCCGTATCCCCAAGAAAGAGAGGAAGAGGACCATGGTGGAGGAGCTGCTCGCTGATGCAGAGTTCAGACAGTAAGTTGATGCGTGCAGTCATAGACGGTGCCAGTGGGTGTGGTTTTATTATGAGGCATCTACACTGTGTTTATCGTCCACTGGTGGAGAACTAAAGCAGCTTCTATACCCACTGGGAAGTTCTCTCTGTTGCATAAACTTGAAAATACTCACAGAAACCACTGGTTTGCCTTCACAGTCATAATGTTCTGAACAGGAATATAAATTATATTTTTTAAGCCACTTAAAATTGTATAATGTTAAAAGCATAAATGGAAAAAAATTCCACGTCAGCTGAAAAGCTGTCATGGAGCTTCTGTTTGTAAATCTTCGTCAGGTGTAGTCACCTTTTTTTTCTCTCTCTCCCATGGAAAAGCTAAGTGCTTACAGGACTTGTTGCAGTCATCAGATCATTGTGGTCTTAAGGGCCTGAGCTGAAGGCAACTGGACTCTTTATTTTTTATTTCGGTTCTTGAAGAAATTTCACCTCTCATCCAAAAGGCTCCTTTGGTTCTAACAGCTGATGTGGAGCCGCTAGTATTTAAACTCTAGTGAGGTTGTCAACCTCGAGATGCCCGCAAGGGTCATTAACCACCCTGTAATCATCTGAGTTGTTAGGTTCACATGAGCCAAGGCTTGAATCGTTGGAGCAAAGGAGGTCATTTAAAACCACCTAGAAAACCCATCATTAAACTGAGGTAGTGGTCTAACCAACTGTGAGCCATGTGTAACACAGTCTTTAGAGCCCTTCCCAGGTGATTCAACTCCCCACTCACACCTTGAGCCATGTGACTTTAATGACAAATGATTTCAGGGTGGGGCAGGGCACCTTTTTACTGCTGCTGGATATGAACATTAAATATACAATTTTCTTCTCTTCCCAGGAAAAACAAAAAGAGGTACCAGCATATCATGGCAGAGAAAGCAGCACAGGAAGCTGGCAAGAGGAAGAAGAAAAAATTCCATAAGAAGTGAATCTGAAGACTTGATGTGATGAACACTGACTGTGAGAGGCTTCTCACTGATTCAGAGATGCAGCTCTTCAGTACAAAGTGACTCTTTGACGCATGGAGCATTTTTAATGGCTTGGAAGTTAAACACTTATTCAGTCCTTCTCAGATGAACCGTTTACATGTGCATACATGAAGAGGTTAACAGACAAGACAAGAAAAATTTACAAAATTCCTTGTATAGCCCTCAGTAAATATGGTGTACATGCTAATGTTTACAACTGAAATGAAGCTTGGTTTTATCAATACAGGTGTAAAATACTTTGCTCCACAACAGTCAGTCATAAATGACACGGATGAACACGCAAAACAAAAATCTCATGGTGTGATTCTTTAATTTTCCAGGTCATAATCATAAACTTGTTCTGCAGTATTAAAAACATAAAACATTCACAACTAAAATGAAGCTTCAAGTAACTGTGCCTGAGCTGCTGGAAATAAGTTTATATACCAGATTAAATAACTTCATATTCAGAGTTACAAGTATTAACAATGCAAATTAATTACAGGCATGTAAATTTGAAATTATTGTATGGTCTTTACCTTACAATATAAAGTGCCTTGAGGCGACAGTTTGTGATTTGCCGCTATATAAATAAAATTTAATTACATTGAATTAAATGGCTCATGGATTGGACCGCACATCTTTAAACTGCACAGCTGAGGCCTGTACCACAAAAGCAGGCAATCAGGCTTCACTTACCCCACACCCCCAGGCCTTCAAGAGATTATCAGAGATTCTCAATTTTATTATGAGGGGGTTCACATGAAATGGGTGGCAGACAGCATGTGACCAATCTCCGACATGAACAAGTGAGCAGCAGAGCAGCTGACTTTAAAACCATCCATTCGTTTATCCTTTTCAGGGTCACAGGCAGGTTGCCTATCCCAGCTGACATAGGGCGAAAGGCGGGGTACACCCTGGACAGGTAACACAGATAGACAGGCAACCATTCACACTTATGGGCAATTTAGATTGGCCAATTAACCTAACCCCAGTAAGTGCATGTCTTTGGACTGTGGGAGAAAACCGGAGTACCTAGGGGAAACCCACGGGAGAGAGGGCCAAGGTGGAATCGAACCCAGGCCTTGCAGATGGTATTCAAACTGTGAGGCAGCAGTGCTAACCACTGCGCCACCGTGCTGCCCTGATTTGTACTTATGATAAAGATAAAGATGAAAGCAACACTGCTGCTGCAGACAAATCAGCAGTATGAGCATAACAGGAAAAACACAGTAGAACTATACATCATTAAACGAACTGGATAAATGTGGGTGCACTTTCAGTGCTCTGGCCAGTAAGACTGGAAAATACCTACAATATTAATGATATTTCATTAAATTAATATTCAGATGTGCTTAAGATGCCTTTTGGGTTGCATTAGGAAGGTCATCTACTTTTAAAAAAATGATTTGCCAGCTCTAACTTGTGGTGCTACCTGCTGTGGCGACCCCCTTTGTTAATAAAGGAGCAGCTAAAAGTATCTAAGATGTGCTTAAAACAGTTATTCTTTCAGTTGCAGCCCAGCTGGTGTTTATCCATCTCGCACTAAAGATTAAATACAAAAACTGAATTCAAACATAGGTTTAAACTACATGCAAGTTCCTTAAAAGGTCCACAAGTACAAATAGGTGTCCATAGGATTAATGCATATCGAATAAAATCCAGAGGATGGGTCTGCAGCATATGCTGCTCTGGAGATGTACTCCAACAAAAAGTGACCTGGACAAGCCCAAATGCTACTTCATGGTACAGGACTGTGTAAAGTTGCGTCGTCGTGCTATATTAACTATTCAAAGAAACAGCTGCCCAAGTACCAAAAATGCCTGTTTATCTGCTGCAGTTACAGACTCACAAAGTGAAAACACAGTCCAACGCTGCTGCAGATCTAATTCAGCTCCGACAGCAGAATAAAATACCTCTGTGTCGCGTAACCTCTGTGTCAGTAGCACAGGAGCATTACACACACTTCAGATGTGTTGAAGATGTTTCGGTGTAACACTGAAAGTGAATGCCTTAATTTTTCAATTTTTTTTGTCTGCTTCTCTTTCATTCAGGATTACCTTTGTTCCTCATCACGCTCTCTCAAATCTCTTCAGTCTCTCGTAGCTCTTGGATCCCAACAGTGGCTCTTGGCTACCTTCTTGTCTTTCTTTTGTGTTGTAAGAGATGAGCCCTTAACAGCTGCAGCTTACATCCACTGTCACTTCCCACGCGCACACACAAAATGTAGCTTTTTTTTTTTATACCTGAGCCAATTTCACACACAGCTTTAGAGAAATTAGGCAATGTCTCACTTTGGTTTCACCATCAGGCTATTTATTTTTTCTAAATACAGCCCAGCTGAGAGGTGGGAGTGAAGTGGCACTGCTACGCTTTTGAATGTAACCCCTGCACGTTTCCTGCTTTTTCAAAGATGAACAACAACAAACACAGCTCAGCACGTGCTGGGGAGGTTTGAAATTTAAATGAAGAAGAAAATGAGCTTGATTAAGATACATGTATATGAGCTGGCTCAAGTCTCAGTGACAAAATCTTGTTGTTAAAGTGTTAGTGTCTGTATGTGCACAACTTCCCCACAGACAACATACTGCAGATAAATGTGACTGTGCATTATTACAGATACTGGTTTAATAATAAAATCTCTTGGTATGGTAACTTCCATCAGTCACTTCTAAGTCAGATCACTGGGTTAAAAGGTCAGAGCTGGTTGCAGTTTATTTTGTGAGTCTGCAGAATCCTCTGCACTCGACTGTGAATCTTCTCCCAGTATGGCGGACTGGCCTGACTGGCTTTGAGTCTGAGGGACACAAACACAAAGAAGTGACAGATTAGAAATCAATACAAAACTTTCACTAACAGATGTCTGGGTCAAGTCGGGTATATGTAAAGCTTCTCAACCTGTGACACCTACAAGGTATCAGTCTTACTAAACAAAGAACACGGGCAAAACACAGACAGAAATTTCCTGCAACACAGTTCTTGCTTTTTTTAGGCTGCTTCTTAATTTGATCTTTGTCTAGTGACCCAAGTTTAAATCATTAAATATTAAAAAAGGATCATATTTTTGTGAGATCAGCATGCTGAGAAACAGAAATAATAACAATGATATAAAAACAAGGAAAATAAAAAACAATTTAGGCATGTTTCATAAAAAAAACACTTTTCTTACATTAGCAAAAGTTAAAAAGAAAAGCTTCTCTTTACAAGACCTGACAGGTAATTCTTTTGTCCACTAGTCTGTGCTGTAACCCAAGGTAAGAGGAGTGGATGAAAAAGCCGACACCCTGAAAATGCACGACGTTTGTAAGCAACATTTAAAGCCCCGTCTAAACACTCATTTTGACTTTCATTCCTCCACATTTACATTTTTGTGCAGAAAAAGTAATTTTCCAATTGGCTCGACCAGCTATGCGTTAAACTGGTGCTATAAATGGGCTCCGTCAGCACTGTTTAGATGTGCCTGCAAGTTGACCACGGGCAGTTATGAACCCGCAGAGTCCACTAACAAAAATACATTCCAGTTTTGCCTCTCATCCACGTTTATTTGTTGGCAGTGGAGGGGTGATGACTGACAGACTGACTGGTGTCTCGGCCTGGCTCATGTTGGAAAGGAAGCTTTTCATCTGTAATCAGATAAACACACTACCTGCTTCAAAAAGTCATCAAGGACAAATCAACCAGAGACATGAATAGACTGAGACTCCAGGGCTTAGGGGGCAAACGTTGCCACTGGCATCTGTCATTTTCTTTATAGATCAAAGATTCGTGGTAAGACGTGCCCCTCTCCCTGTCGCAGGGAATCTACAAAGGCCCACTCTAATCTCCCACCCAGCAAATCCTGTCGCGTTTCCAATTGAGGGAAAAGTATCATTCATTTCCTGCAATTTACTTTGCAGTTTAAGATTGTCCATTGATTCCACTGTTTACTTATGGACTGAGCAGACGGAAAAGGGAAGCAGAAACAAACAAACAAACAAAACGGAGCATCGGTCCCATCGGTGTTGTCAACTCACAGCTGCTGTGATCGATGACAAGGTCTCTCTGAATGTATTAAAGCGTGCATTGGGTCAAATGCATCAGTCTCAAGCTGAAACACAAATCAATACCATTTTCCTCTTTGTTTTCCCTTCTCTCTGCCTTCTCTCTCAGTAATGAACAAACATGACAAGACATCAGCTTCTGTAATTTAAAAGGTGGAGGGGAATTCATCCTGCTTGTCGAGTGTGATCAAAATTAAAGATTGGATGTGTGTACACACACACACACACACACACACACACACACACACACGCAGCAGCAGTGTATGACTAACATCTCATGGGATTTCCATATATTTGCTGTACACTGTAACCGGAGACTCCTACAGGTGCATGTTTTTGCTTTTAAGATCTTTTGAGCAAACAAATGATTTACACAGATGGATCAGGATAAATTCAGGGCAAACATCACAAAAAAAAACAACAAAAAAAGAGGATTAGGTTCACTCCTGTGTTTACCGCGAGCATGAAGACAATCAGATTTGTTTTGCGGCCAAAAAAGCCAAAAGCGTTTCCCTGATAAATACCTTAAGATTTCATGCAGGTTATAAACATGCATGATATTAACCGCATTTATTGATATTAACTGCAAGTTGTTTTCTATTTTGACACATCCATTCATTTCCCAGAGATTCATGCAAATCTTTTTAAAAATATGTCCAAGAAAATGGGTGTACCTTTCTCTGAGGGAATGGCTGCTGAGGTTCAAAGGATTTCTGGAGTTTGGTGCAGTCAGGTCGGACGGAGCTGAGGCAGAACTTCTAACAGGACTTTTAATTTGGGGTTCACGTTGGAATGAAGTCTTTGGACGCGAGTCCTTGCTCACAAATGCTGATTCCACCTAGAAAATTTCACAGGGTGACAGGGTTTAGAAGCGAGATACATTTTTTGTTATTGGTGACCAAACTTTATATGACTTTATATGACCTTGTATGACTTTTTGCATTTGAAATTGACTGCAGCATCAAAAGGAAGATCAACAGAAACATACATACATACATACACATATATACATATATATATATATATATATATATATGCGCATACTGAAAACCAAATATAAATCATTATAATAAAATGAAAATGGTATACCAGGTATACCAGGATGATGTGTTTCTGTGTGTCTGAACACTTTGATGCTCAAACAAAATAACTTGTTCTGCAAAGTCTGAAATTGAGTAGACTGCCAAACCCAAGCTACAAAATGAGAACACTTCAGAACACCCTCCACTGCACTGATGTCCTGCAGCACCAGAACAGTAGCTCACTGTATTTACCAGTGCCAGATATTATAATTGGACTTACTCTTGCTGTTCTTGGTCTGTATCTCCCAAAGAGAGAAGAATCTGAAAGAAAAAGGCAAGATTTTTGTGAAAATATACAATTCAGAGTAACCTTTGGACTGCATAAAGTCTACAGCATGAATGCTACATAAAAAGCACCACTTCTTCAACATAAACAAGTATAAATGAAACTTTCCCTACACAGAACAGCTTTATAAAGAGGCATATGCACATGCAAGCCAATCCAGTCAAACCACTGAAGTGAAAGAGAGTAACTTTAGTTACATGCAATGTTCTGTTGTGAAAGCTTGAATTGGGGTATTCATATGGGTATTATTTTGAAAAGGACCACCTTCCTAAGCATCTCTGCAAACCAAGTACAACACCCAGAAGGCAACAGTACTCCTGGTGGCAGCAGCCTCCCCCATTTGATGTTGCACCTCCACTAATACACGATATAAAAGACGGAGGAAACCACCACAACATCACCCGTTATTTAGTAAAGTCCTGTTATGTAGTCTAAAAATTAGTATTTTCACTGTTGCCATCTTGATTTTTAAAGTTGGATGTGACAAATGATGGCCGGATGTGACTAAGAAACATATCTCTCAGCCATTACCAATAATAATTGCAACACTAGACTGGCTCTGTCTTTTGGTGGCATCTGAAACGAGTGACTGAGCCCCTAAACTCATTAGGAAAATTCTTATTGAGTTCACTTCTACACAACTGTATGTCTGTTTGCATCCAGCAGAGCTGCCCCCTACTGGGCTTCACAGACCCAGAAGCTACAGCAATTATTTGTATTGTCTGTGGCCCCACCATTCCACAAAAACTGGCCAGGAACAAGAGGAATAGGACTGAGTGTGATGCATTGATCTGGCCTCCAAACTCCAGATACCAGTCAGTCCCACAAGATGCACTGGCACAGGCCTGGTCATACAGTATGTAGGCCATACCTTAATAACCATGACCCCAAAGGATCCACGGCCAGTGTCATCGTGCCACACTCAAAGGGACACCTTGAGAGGTGCTGTGATCATAACCTGACAGGCCAAAGCTATTTAATGTGGTGCCTAATGAGTGTTTACATGAGTTTACATCTGTGTCGACTTGCAGTAAGTAACTTTAATCTGAAAGGATTGAATGAATATAAGAATTCTGAAAGCATTTGATCAGTGATAGTCATACTTCCTGATATCCCCTAACAAGCTCAACAAACCAAAGCAGAAATCAATCTGCAAGACTGTTACATGATGTTATCATTAGGATGTTATTAAAGGCATCAGACCAAAAAGGAAAGTAAACACTTTTTCATAAGACTTAATGCAGATGGCTGCATTTAGACAAAGCATTGAGCAAGCTCAGGGCTTTGTCCAAAAAAACTTGAAAACAAATTACTCCTCCATCAAGTGTAATGTGTGACAGTCATGACTATGTTACAGTACATGGAGTTAGTTTATATGTATAGAAGGTTTACCTGTGGGATTATCTGAGAAGCTCAGAGAGCGTTGATGAATGCCACTATTTAGTGCACAGGAGGAAGAAGTTCCCATCCCAGAGACACTGCTGCAATGAGAGACCTGCCACAACACAACAATAAAATGCAATTTCCTTTATTACAGTATAATTAACTTAATGTTAGTCTGAAGTACTTTGAATGTGTAGTAAAACGTGATAAAAAAAAGGTTTTTTTTCCCTTTCACTTTTTAACCACAACAATTTGCTAGCTTCAAAAAGAAATGCCACAACAAAATCAGACATATGTCTCGTCTGCTGCAGTGAATAAATGAATTAAACATCAGTGTACATTAATCACAATCACTTGTTTCTTCTCACAGTTATCTTTCAATTTAACTCCTACTCATTCTCTGAATGAAAAGCCAAATAAGGCTCGAAGAAAACAAAGTTTTTTGAGAAAAGCCTATGTAGAAAAAAAGATGTTCAATTATTTCTAGGGCCGAGCTTCCCTCTGGACACAAAAGTAGTGTAACTCTGGCTGCATTCCAGAGTGTGTGTGTGTATATCTATATATCTATCTATTTTTATATCTATATATCTATATCTATATATATATCTATCTATATCTATCTATATTATATATATATCTATATATATCTATATATATATATATATATATTTGTATACACACACACATACATACAA
>VUQK01029036.1:7234-27461 GCA_015106715.1 Bujurquina vittata | reverse complement strand
CACACAGCAGGAAGTCCTGAACACGCCACGAGCACCGGAACACAGACAGTGAACTTTATAAGAGGCAAAGCTTTAAATCACCGGCAGTTTCGGAGGAAGCAGCTTCTGAGTTTGGTGACGTGCCTTATACACAGGTGCGATGAGCTACCTGCGGGGAAAAAAAGTAAAGGAAAAGTGTCAGCGGGGCTCCGGGATGAAAGGTGGCTGTATGAGGATCATCCATGCATCCGTGAAGCTTCAGGGACGGGACCACGTGATTACCAATAAATCAATAAATCGGGTCTCCACTGCTGTGTTTGCAGCTGAGAAACTGGACACACTGCGCAGTTTATGCAGCGTTTTTCTGACTGTGAAGCGCAGAAATTCAGTTTTTATCTGAAAACTTTGCAAACACAGGGCCTGCATAAGAATATTTGACATCTAATTTTTTGAAATTGCATTTTTTTTTGTCTAGTAGTATATAATCCCTCTGACTTTTATTTTGAAAGTTCATTCACTTCTGACCAGCTAATCCTAGCCCTTCCCCTGTTTACCGGCTAGCTGGTTCCTGTCGTGCACTCAGTGATGTTGTGCACTCGATCGTTCAGCTGCCTCTCCAGAGAGCATCTCCCATGGTGACAGTCTCCAGCTCCATCATTACAGCTGCAGCTGGTGTTGCTAGTCAATGTTGTGCTCTTCACTTTGAGCTGGAAGTCACCTGAAGCAGAAGTTGCAGCAGAATTTAGTGATTTTGACTTTTTCATTCAAAGGTTTACATAATATAAAATGACAACAGGAAAGATATATTATTAATTTAACCATCATTTTAGTAGATTATTTGAACTTTGTAGCAGCTGTAGCTAACAGATGATAAACCAAAAGCTTTTAGCTGTGTACCATTCATTCCTTGAGCTCCAACTGCTGACTCAGTGTTCGCTCTGCATTCCTTTCTAGTTGAAACTAGAGTGTTACCTAATCTTAATTAAGCTCCGGGAACCTGTAAAGGTACAGCCTGCGGTAAAATGTCTCTATGTGGGAATTAATGGCATGCTCAGTTTGATGTGTGTGTGTGTTCACACATTTGAGTTCTCTATACAGAACTGTTGTCGCTGTGGTTTTAGCAACTTCTGCTCAAACTCAAACTCTGTGACCTCCTGCAAGACTCCAACGAGCCTGCTTTGTTTTCCTTTTAGTTTTTCCGGCTTCAGAGTTTGCATACGGCCTCTCTCTCTCTCTCTCTCTGTGTGAGAGAGATTAATGTATAATGTCTGTCTGTCAGAGGTGCAGGAACAGCCGACTGTTTTTATTAGAGGCGGGGTGCATCTAAGTGTTATCTCCACACTAACTAACACACACACACAATCATGATCACAGCTGGGGGCGTTGAAGCTGCAGAGTGATCCAGGTGCCACATGTTTCAGCTTCTCCCCTCTGGATTTTTTCCTCTCCCTCAGGACTGTAATTTAGTCTGTGTGCAGACTGCAGCTCTAATCTCTGCAGGAGGGCGGAGCCTGTTATTTTCACACCCTCATCAAATGTCCTCAAGGTACGGGACGTCATGTGTGTTTAGAAAGCAATGAAGCAAAACTTCTGGAAGCAGAAATCTTTGCTGTATTTATCATAAAGAAAATTCTTGAAACAGTACTGTCTTAAAAATGACCTTTGCAGGTTATTCAGCTGATATCAGGCCACGTATGTTCTCTCATTCTTTACCGTATGCAAATGATGTTAACCATAATCTGGGGCTCACCTGTTGATAAAGCCTGTGTTCAGTCTGAATTGAACACCTGCCAAGTGCTTTTTGTTTTTAAAATAATAATAAAAGAAAGCTAATTCATTTTTTTAATCCACGTTTCTCTTTATCCCAGAGGTCTCTTTGTTGGAGTTGCATCAAGAGCTGGACATATGCAGATTACTCACATGCTAAATCAAATAAATGTCTCTGTTTGCCACACATGATGTGTTATGGCAAGCTAACAATGCTAAGTTAACTGAAGGGTGCCTATTATGAAAACTACCTTATCATATCATTGCAGACTCCCAAAGGCGATCTCTTTCGTTGCCTGTTGCTGGAGAATTTGATGGAAACTGTTGCCACATATCTGTGGGCTTAACAGAGTTGATGAGGGTGGGGTAGTATGGCTATAAATATATGTTTGTGGTAAACATATTTATATGTCAACTGGCTCACCGCCATCATGAGAACTGAACCCAAAATACTCCCAAAGAGGCTCAGAGGCATTTTCCTGTTTTACTGGTCATGTAATGTTGTTACCCAGCACCTTTTTAGATTTCTCAACGGTTGCCTGTTCCACTGGTGGAATCTGCCCTCCGTTAGCTTATCACTTCATCTGGATTTCTGAAGGCATTGGTGTACCATAGTACAGTCACATCACCCAAGTAACAGGAACTAGAAGCATCCTGATCAGACAGAACTTTCTGTAAAATGTCGCTCTGTTGGGGTTCCGCTATCACCCACCACTCCTTATATTAAAGTCATGACCTTTAACATCATCTTTTTCTGTCTCCTTCTCCAGATCCTCTCACTCTGTGTCTCCATGGTGAAGTGGGTGGGGTTTGATGTCAGCCCCTCTTCTTGTTGACTTTCCCACCATGCCCACCATGGTCTCTAGGTTGCCCAAGTTTGGCTCTCGGCCCAGATCTCAGACGGCTCCTGCTGCTGCCGCCAGCACCAGCGCTGCTGCTGCCAGTACCCGCCTCACTAATGGGTTCTACCACCACCCTGGACCATCAGGTGGCAACAGCACCTTAAAAGCACCCTCTTCTTCCGCTAAACAGAATGGATTTATCAGAGTGCCGGGTTCGATTTCCATGAAATTAAGGAAAGAAAATGGAACAATTGAGGATGAAGGGAGTGATGGAGAGAGAGAGTGGAACACAGGAAAGGGAGGGCGGGATCACAGTGGTATCCATCAGTTTTATTCCCAGCGTGACGCCAAAAGAACATCTTCTGCAGGAAAGGGGCGTGGCTTTGGCCAGCCTGTGGCATCATCATCATCCCCATCTCCACAGTCTAGCCCCAGAACTCTGCCTGCTTCGAAAATCAGATCTAACAGCTCCAAACTGATCCAGAGTCCATCAGGGCTGACCAATGGCACAAAACAGGCCCTGAACGGTGTTTCAGGACCAAAACCACGGACCGGACCCGGCAGCTCTCTGAGACGGCCTCAGAGTTTTGCGCGTCCAGGCGGTTCTAGGCCAGGATCTGGCCCTGGATCTCGATCTGGTTCCCCTTTTCAGAAGAAGACTCCAGCCAACCGCTCGTACTCCAGCGACAGCCTCGGGTCTGCTGTGTCCATCCAGCTCACTCAAGACGATCGCTTTCGTTCACGTAGTCTCACCCAGGTCCTACGGCAACCCTCCCCCACCCTCACCCCTTCCTCAGCCTCCGTATCCTCCTCTTCCCTCCCTCGCTCCCCCTCCACCAGCAGGGCTCCACCCAAAGGCAGCTTACTGAAATCACCTGTTCGCATCCAGGCAGGTAGAGGTGGAGGGACCAATGTTCAGAGTTGCACTGCTTCAGGGAGGTCAGGGGTCCCTTCCCTCCTACCCCCATCTGCCTTAAAGAAACCCCTCCTGCCCAGCCTGGGCCCCACCTCAAGGCCCAGTGGCATCAGCTATAAGATGTCACGCCCATCACTCATCAAGCAGTCCCGCCCACTTCGAGTGACAACAGCCAATCAGTCTGGAGGCGACGAAGGACTGAACAGACAGAGAAACTCTGTAGAGAGGCCTTCGACAACAGAAAACAGCCCAGGTTCAACTTGATCAGTTTTTTTGAAGTCTTTGTTTTTCACACATCATATTCTTGATTTGTTTTAGTAATTCTCCTCTGGTGGCTTCTCATCTTCTTCTAGAAAACACTCCAGAAGCTCCTGAGACAGAGGAGCTGCCGGCAGAGCCTGCATCCCAGGGAGAGGTGTCAATTTTAGGGGAGACACTGGAGGACATGTCCCTGTCTTCCACCTCCTCTCTGGATAGAAATGACACCAGTCAGGAGTACATGGATGACTTTGACAACCTTGGTGAGGATTTCAATAAGTTGAACACGGGTGTAGAATTAGTTAGGGATGGTAGGGACTCCTCCCTACCAATATCCAATGATGGCAGTTATGTCCTTACCAATATTTCCAATTGAAATACCACACTATGTGCTTCAGGAAACGGAGGGGTCGGCATTCTGCTGCTCTCCTCCAAGAATGATGAAGACGACTCCGGGCTTGACCAATCATGTGCCAGGTTTGATGACGACAAGGTGGTCGTTAATGGGGGCACCAAGGCAGCCGGACTGTGTTTCCTGGATGACGGTATAGACTGGAGCAGTATGAGACTTGGTGGTGAGTTTTATAAGGATTAGTGATCAGGTGAGAGAAAAAAAAAATCTCAAGACGCCCGCTTTACTGTTACTTTACCGTTTGTGTCCAGGTGAACGAGGAGAGCATCAGCTGACCCGAATCTCCCGCCGGAGAAGGTCCAGTCAGCCAGACTACCACGATCAGGTAACACCAGTAAAGGACCAGTAAACGCATAAAAACTGACATTAGATTTCCATCTGATTTTTTTCCAGCAATCAGAAGAATAACATATTATTTATTTTTATTGGATAAATTAATAAAACCCAGTTGGCAGCCACATTTTCATCAAAGAATGGATGACAACTGCACAAACACACTCCAGAGGTCCAGTTCAGAGGCTCCAGTTAGCTGAGGTGAAGCCTAGCAGCTACTGCTGCCTGTGTCACCACCTGTCAGTCAGAGAGGCCCAGCCCCTAATAATGCAAGCTTTAAGCCTTAAACAGATGAGTTGTAGTACTAACCATTAAAAAAATAAAAACAGATACTACATGTCATGATACTTGACTCATAGATTGGGTGTCGCAGGTGCAGCTGGCTCCACCTGTGGACAGATAAAACAGGGCGTAGAAGCGGTTTCTGACCTGCATTCAGAAACTGCTCAGGAAATGATCCAGCAGCTGGCTGGGATGAAACTGCTGTGGTTTCTGCTCTGAGTCCATCAAAGCCGGGCGCGGCAGGAAGCGCTTTGAAAAACCGAAACAGTGGAGAGATAGATGCCGATTAATGCTTTGTGTTTTTAAAGAGGAGTGTCTACTTTTATCTGCATTCAGAAATATTAAATGACTGTAAAAAAGCACGTGGTCTGAAAATCTTTAACCCCTGCAGGGCGGTTCGTCCCTGGACCTCTCCCCCTCCGACAGCTGTGGGTCTGGGGGCACCTACATGTGGGACGAGGAGGGTCTGGAGCCTCTGGGGGTTGCCGCCACAACCGCTTCCATCCACACCGACAGCAACACCACCCACCACATCGGCAGCTTTGACTCCGACCTCAACAGCATTGTAAGGTCGAGTCTGCGTCTCACATTTTCTGACAGTTTGGTCTCTTTCAGAATTTGATGTTAAACTGTTTGAAATCATCTTTCTGGGAGTCTGGGTCGCATTTGGGGTGATTTCATGGCAGCACAGCAGAGAGACAACAAAGAGAGTGTTTAACATTCAAGCAGCGTCAGCTCTGTGCTGCCTCTCTGCCCCACTTGAGGCCACTCTGTGGGTTCTGAAAACGCTCGAGGTTTGGCTCCAGAGGACAGACAGAAGAACGGGCAGAAATGCATCATCGCTGGTGGAGTTCAGTGTCAGAAGCTGTTTGGCACAATCTGCACATTTTGTTTATTTATTTAAAAAGTATGAACTTGAGGTTTCTCAGCAGAGCTCAAAACTTCCACAGCTGTTGCATCAAGTAGACTCTGATGCTCCAACAAAATCTTCATTCAGACAGATTTTACACTTTGAAGTCACTGATTTCAAATGTTCAAAGCTCAGTAAGGCTTCATGTTTAACCCACGATTTTATCAAAATTCAAATCCATTCTGAAGCTCAGATATTTTTAATCACATACAGTGTTTATGATGAGCAGAGTGAAGTCCTCTGGCTCCCTCTTGTGTCCACTCTGTTAATTACAGTCCCTGCAGGTAGTACAGGACAACAGGCAGAGACAGCAGCTGCACTTTTTATTCTTCTTTTCTCCATCTTGTTCTACTGGTTCTTTATCTTTTCTTTATCTTTTTTTTATTCCTTCCTTCTTGTTCTTTTTCTTCTTTCTTGTATTCTACTCTTTTCTTCATCTTTTTCTCTTCTTTTTCTTCTTTTTCTTTTCTGCATACAATTTAAGGTCACTATAAATCAAAAACCAAAAACAGAAATACTTCCCTGTTTATTTATTTCAGCTCTTTCACATTCTGGTTTCTGTATTTATGATGATGATTTTTTTTTGGGTTTTGACTGCATCTGGATAATCAGTTTTATTCTTTGAGTCAAGCATTTATTTATCTGCTGAAGTGCTAACTAACAAGAGAAGCTGGAACATAAAGACACGCCTCTATTTTTCCCAGGCGTCTCCCATAATTTAAAACCATCTCCACTGGAGCCTCACTGGTTTATCGGTGGGCCGATACTTTCAGCCAGTATTAGCTGCTTGCTGACCTGTCAGTATCAGCATTTACTGTAACGAGTGCTAATGTTACACAGTTTGTCCACCAGAGGGCCCTCTGAAACTTCCCTGTTGGCAACATTGTTTGGACTGCCACAAACAACAACCAGCTGATCCGACTACACACAGCAAATGTTTCGTGTGTCTAAAAGGAAAAAAAAAAGATTTTTAAATGGCCATCAGCATCGCTCAGGTCCTAATCTCCACTCCAGTCGGTCTCTGCGGGTCAGTCCTGTAAAATGTCTGACAAAGCCCAATTATTTAGCCATCAAATCAATAGTTTGAGCTCGTTAGTATTGCAGTATTTTGAAAGAAATCACCTGATAATGTTCTAGGTGATAATTAACATTTTCATTTTGGAGCTACAGCTGCCAATAACAGCTAATGTTACTGTCTTCTTATCAGAGCTGAAGTGAATATTTGGGTGGCATTACACAAATGGTGCAAGCGAAAGGCTCAGGTCTAAAATACAAATTCAAAAGGACTCAGATGTGTTAAAATGCTCTTGAACCATGGCTTCATCTGCAGTCTAATGGAGGCGGGTTGATCAGGTTTAAGAGCAGGATCGTGCTGTCACTGCAGGTAGTATTACTTTGCCCTGTTGAGTACACTTAATACACATCCTGGATGACACTGAGAGGCTGTTAATGAGCTCCCTGTCTCAATGTGCCCTCTGTGTTAATGAGCTGTGGGCCTTAAAGCGTGATTGATCGGAATGAGCTGAGGGTCTTAATTATGTGAGGACGTTAACGAGCTCTGGACTGATGGCTGAAATCTCGCTTCTTTAAGCTCCTGATTGTTATTTGTTTGTAGGTTTGTTCTTGAAGTGCAACAGAAATTGCCATCAGTAATATTTGACCTGACCAGCAGGGGTCAGTGTTGTCTCGAGGGAAAGCTTTGCTCTGGGTTTGTGTCGAGTATGAAAGCAGAAAATATTGGTGTCTGTTTTTGAGTAGAAGTCAGCTAAATAAAAAAACTGGAGGAAAGATGAGAAGATCAGAGCAGTCTTTGTCAACTAAATTATTTGACCACCTTTTGTTCCATGATAAAAAGTTTAACTAAATATTTAATATCAGCACTGGTTGACATTATATAGATACCATCATGCATCAGGTTCAACCAGCACCTTCACTTACTTATGATTGTGCTAGTTGGGAAGTTAGAAAATAAAAGTTAAAGTCATGTTACTTAAGCTTTATTTGTCACCCACAACACTATGAATACACTCTCTGAAGCCATATCAGGGCTTGTTTCTTGCTTGTGTGGGGTTTGTGTAAAAGATAAAATGTGGGCAGGACAAAAAAAGAGGAAAAAGAAAGTGGTGGATTAAAAAGAGAAAAGAAGACAAAACAAGCAAGAGGAAGGTGGGAGGGAGAAAGGAAGGCAAAGTGACAGGATGGAAGCTCAGGGAAGTGGGAGAGGAAGAGCCGATAGGAGGATGAGGAGAGCAGAAGAGAAAAAGATGAAGGGAGAGAGGCTGACAAAGAAGGGAAGAGATAAGGGAGCAGGAGGAGATTAGGAGGCAGAGTGTTGATGTGGATGACTGCTCAGGGACCAGGTGAGCTTGTGCAGGTGTGTGTGTGTGGTTAAATGCAGCAGTTAGTCAGGATGAATCTTCAGTTTCCTCTCAGGTCACTGAGGTGTGACTAAGCTTTTCGAGGCAGGAAAAAAAACCCAACAAAAACAAACTGTATGTGGACTCAAAGTCTTTTTCCTCATCGCCGCTTTCTTTCTTCTCTGATGCAGAGGTTGAATTTTGCTGTTTGAGTTGTGAAGAACTTTAACTGTCTTAAGATTTTCTAAACCTCTTGGATGAAAGTTTGAAGCTGTTTGACTCAAACCAGTTTTCACATCATTTTTAGGTCTTTTTTTTTATTCGAAAAACAAGTCGAGCAGCTTTGGGTTTGAATTTGCTGCACATCATCTTCACGGCCTCTGTGGTGGCCGGAGGAGCTCACTCTATGCCATATAGGCTTATTGCATATCGCCTATCATTATGCCAGTAAGAGACTCAGTATTGATGCTTAAAATTTCAGAATCAGACATCCTTCTAACTTTTAGACAGAGCTAGATAGAAAAACTCAGAGTACCATTGATCAGCAAGTATTAAAAACCTTCTGATAACAGCGGAAGGTCTCCACCTTTTGTAGCGCCCTTCATACTGTAGCTGCTGTTACACAAGGAAATAAATTGCTGTGGATTTTTTTTTCCTTTTGCCTTTGTGGTCTTTTGAGGTCGACGGGAGCTGTACAGCGAGTCTCTTTGTCAGTCTCACCTACAAAACTAGAAATCAAATAGAGAATTATTCAAATATATTGTTTTCTTTCCTCCTCTAAGATACACACACTAGAAATACTCGAAAAGCTTATGAAACACTGTCCTAGATAACGCAAATGATCATCTGCTGCTACATTTGTTTTCTGATGATGGTCTTACGCGTGTGTGTGTGTGTGTGTGTGTGTGTGTGTGTATATATATATATACTTTTTTTTCTTTTTCTAGAATGGTCTTCAAAAATGTGTTACAGTACCAACTGTCTCTCTCATATGTTTTCTCTTAGGACATCCTGAACAACCTGGACTCCTGTGATCTGGGTGATGATGATCTCATGCTTGATGTAGACTTCCCAGAAGATGGCTCCCTACACAGTGGTACGTTTGAATGCGTGCGGATATCACTGATACCCATGAAGTAAAATGATGGATCCCACTAAGGAAGTAAAGGGGCTGAGATTTGTGCCATTCTGCCATAAATGCAGTTTAGGCAAAAAGATGCTAACCAAAAACTTACTGTGGAAGTTGGGATCTCAACACTACTACTTATATTTTAACTGCTTTGTCCAAAATTCAACTAAGACCACAAAGTGAACTTAATGAAGTTAATTGATAAATCCAGTAGACCTGGATGTACATTTTATATTGGATCAAAGGTACAAGACTAAAGGGGCCTACAGACTGGATGAACTAGTGGAGATGACTGCAGGAGTCCTAAAACACAGGAATGTGTTTGCTTTTTGCTCCTCCTTTTGGCTAGTTTGAAGGTAGATGGCTTCTTGATTGAATGCCTGAAATAAGGTGTGTGTGGTTAACACAACCTTTAGATGCTTTCACATTCTGTTCTGCAACAGGAAGACAGTGAGTTTGATAACAAGAGCATGGTGGTATTAAAAGCCATTCACACTTTTTTGTCAAGGGAACTAGAGCAATCTTAGCTTCCAGGCTACACTTAAAAAAAAATATCACCCCGTATAGCTGTCAGAAACTTGAAATTGTTGAATGCTGGGTTAAATAAGCTGGTTTAGTTTGTTTTAGAGGAGGTTTGAGCTAGAAAAGTGTTTGGGTTTTAGTTTTAGCAGAAGTGAAACTCCATCAGAGGGAATAATGGTGATGTCAGGAAAATTTCTTGTCATAAGAGCAGCATGTGAAGAAGCTGTCCGGTATTTAAACTGTTACAGGCCATTCAGGTCATTATGAAGGAGTTACACACACTGAAATGTATGACAGTGAGGGTCAGTAAAATCTCCGTTGGTTCCCAAACCTTTAAAATTATAACATTTGCGATTCCTGCACAGATGACACTGTTTTACATTGTGGTCATTTGGTAATATTTCTTTGTTCTGTGTTAAGCTTTTGAATTGATTTTAAGCTCTGTTTCCTCTTTCCAATGGTGTGAAACTGCAGATGGAGATGGGCTGTCCCACATGGCTCAGTGGAGGAAGAGGCAGCTCTGCTGGGGCACGCAGGACATCCACAATGACAATGAAAGGTGAGGGGAGCTCATTTTTCTATGAACTGAACTAAAATGCATAAATGGGTCACTGACGTGACATGCTCTTTTTTGTGTCTGTGTGCATCGTTGGTATTGATATTTGAAAATAATTTTAACAACTGCCAGAATATTTTATTTTGAATTTATTATCATTTAAACACCATTTTTAGTCATCCTCATTTTTGGCCTTTAGATACCAAAATGTAAAATGAATGCACTGAAAATGTATCCAAGCAGAAAGTTTTATAGGCTAAACTCCTACAAGACATGAATAAATTATTTGAACCATAAATGATGCACTGGGACACAAATTTGCATGGGTCATATCAGTGACCCATACAAACACTCAGAGTATCGTTCTCGGGTCACTTTGCTGGGTGTTATGTATCATCCTAATTATACTGTTGATGGTGGAGAGCGAAGCTTGCTGAGGGCTCGGGGTCAGAGCGGGTCATTTCGAAGTTGAGAACGATACGGACTCTGAGGAAATGGTCACGGACCGAACACATCGATTAATGCTTACAGCTGTTTGCGTCTAATATGATGGCTCATTAGAAAAGTAAAAAGCCCTTTAGGGGGAAGTCACAGGGTCAGTCGGGGCTCTGACTGTGGTTGTATTAATGTGTGCAGCACATTTAGGAGGATTTTGTTAAGCACATGTTTGGACAGAAAAACAGACCTCTGCTCCTGGGAAAAATCAAATAGACTGTAAAAAAAAGAGCTGTAGGTTATGAGCTGTATTTGAGCTGCTGTTTACTGTTCACACATTCACCAAATCTGCTGTGTTTGGTCCAGGAGAATTGTGTTTCGTGCTCTCGCTGTAATTGCTAAACGTGTGTCGTCCTCATGAGCGTTTCCTTTCTGTCCCAGCCTCAGTGATTTCCAGAGCTACAAGCTCACCGAGGATCCTGGGAATAAGAGGATGGACTCCAGCAAGGACGGTGACCTCATTCTGGACCTCTGTCCTCCAATGAGGTGATTCAGCATGTTTTCTGCTTGTCTCAAAATACCCTAAACTGTCCTGTTTGGGGTAATTAGGAATATATTTCTTTGTTAGCCATCTGGTTAAATCTCGGTCTAATGTTAAACTTAGCAGAAATTAAATTTGCTTGTTAGTTGTCCATCTTAAGCAGGGCTTAAATTAGCCCTGAAACTTGGGCCTACCTGGTCTCGCAACCACCAAAAATGCCAAATTATGCTAAAAACTAAAAGTAGATGTTAAAAAAAAATAAAAAAATAGCAACTTACCCCCAACTAGCTAAAAACACTCACTTGTGCCCCCGTCTGTGCCCCGCCTGTGAGATTAATTGCTGGAGTTTGGAGGGTTTCCTCATGAAATCTGACAGCTGCTGGAGCCACTGAACCAGCTTTGGTGTGCTGCAGTATTAGCAGCTCTTAAAAACCACACATTCTACAGCCTGTTATTCTTATCATTTGATTTTACATCTGCATTTATTTTTTTTACTGGTTTATCATTTATTTATTTTTATTTTTTTAAGGCATATTTTTTGTTTGAACTGAGTTTCTACTTCTTCTGTTGGTTCTTTGTGGATCTTCTTCTTGGAATGAAATGTGTTATATAAATAAAGTTCAGCTTACTTTTTTTGTATGAATATGTGTGTTTTGAATTGCTTTCAGTAAGATCACCATATCATTTGATGTAGTGCATTAACTCTGTTATGTCTGGTCTTTTATTAATGCAGCAGGCAGTCGTGCATGGACTCTTAACGGTCCCTGTCGTGTTGTTTTCACCTCCCTCCTCTCCTCAGGTCCACCTGTCTGTCTCCCAGTACTCCCAGTCTGGGTCTGGATGTGGAAGAACTGGCTGAAGACTGTTCAGCTGTCAGGTCACAGCTGGAGTACCTGCAGAGGTTGCTGCTGCAGGTGAGAGGACTATGGGACTGCTGTACTGTTCTACCTTTAATATTTAGTATCAGAGTGTTTACTGTTTGTTGTACGTGCTGCGTTTGTGGTTAAGGAGGAGGACGTGGATGATGACACTCTGACCACAGATACTCTGAGTCCAGAGGACTCATCCCATAACTCCGACTCACAGGTCAGCACCTTTAAGCAGTTTCTTCTCTTCTTCTACCATTGTTGTTTACCTGCATTTCCCAGAATGCCTCCCCTTAATCATCACCTGTCTATGTATTTGTGTGCAGGTACAGGCTCTCCTGCAGGAGGTGCAACAGCTCAGAGAGGAGCTACGGAGCCGAGACCGAACCATCGCACAACTCACCCAGCAGCTGGTCTGTGTCCCGCCCTCTGTTCCTACCTGTACAAATGTAAACTCATGAGTCATATTACTGACTAACAGTTTGGCCTTTAAAACAGCAGAAAACTGTGATTAATATAATTTAGGATATTTATGTAAAAGAGGAAATAGAAACTTTCATTACAGTGCAGTATTCACTGCACTTGCAGAAGAGGAGGGGTTAACAGAGTAAAACAACAATACTGATTGAATTGTGTGTGTGTAGACTGTTCCCACAGTAACCACCAGGTGTCGCTGCCAAGCGACGATGGGAAAGATTGATCAACACACACAGACGACTGTGACGGAGAGAGAAAGCATGGGCTGGATGCAATGGAGAGAGTGCGCGGTGAGCACACACACACACACACACACGCACGCACACACACACACACACACACACACACACACACACACACACACACACACACACACACACACACAGAGCATCATCTGTAATGACTTTGATTATTAATCTGTTACACTGATTACTTCACAAAACAGGACTCCAGCCTGTATTTATCAGAAGATAATGACTAAATAAATTTTAAATAAAAGTTAATATTAATATGGTTAAAATTAAATAAAAATTGAGGGTCGAGCTCTTGCTGCTCCGCACTGGAACGAGCCGGCTGAGGTAGTTCAGCATTCACAGGGATGGCTCTTGGATGCCTCCTAGGTGAGGTGTTTCAGGGACATCCATCTAGGAAGAGACCCTGGAAAAGCTGGAGGAAATGTCGGGGCAGATGGAGGTCTGAGCATCTCTGTTTTCACTGCTGCTTCTGCGACCCGGACCCAGATAGGCAGCAGAAAAAGGATGAATGGATAAAAAAAAAATACCTTTTTGGGGGTGTAGGTGAAGCTTTGGCTGTCTATGATCAGCCTCCTTCAGAGATTATTAGCAAACAGCATCATTGAAATGCATCTTCCCTCTTCTCCTTCTGCCACCTTTAAAAACTTTTATTTTGGAGCTCTCTCCCTCTTTTACTTTTCTCTCTCATCTGTTCATCTCTTTTCTTTTCTCTTTCTTCCTGTGAAGCAACCTGAAGCGTTTTCTGTGTGTCTGTTTTCCTTCCAGTCCTTTATGTCCATCTCTCTGTCCTCCTGTCTTTCTCTTGATGTTTTAAATCAGCTTCCTTTCCTTCTCTCTCTGGTGCCCTCTCCATCTCTCCTCAGGCTTTTCCTCCTGTTCCTTTCCTCTCTCCACCCTGGCAGTATCAGCGCTCCAGGCCTTACAGGGGGAGGCCCAAGCCCAGCATTCCCTCCCACCTCGCTAGAAAAAGTGAGTCATGTAGCTTTTAACCAGCCGCCATTGTCAAGCTTTCATCATCGTCTTTTCTTCTTTCTCCTCATCATCCTTTTTGTCTAGGACTGGGACATTGACATTGAATTTTTCTGTAGCTGCTTCAAATATTGGCAAACAAATCTGAAGAAAAGTATATTTACATTTTCAATCATGTAAAACCTCATGAAATAATGAGTTTGCAGAATATTCTCAAACATGATAAATGTTGGCTTTTCCCATATTTGAACAAGCAAACCTCTCTGAGACCAGTACACCTCTGGAAAAAATTTAGAGACCACTGCAAATATTTGTGAAATCAGCATCTCTGCATGTGTGTGTTGGCAGTTTGATTCCAGTGTCTGCTGAATTCCAACATGAGCGCCCCTGTTTCTACTTAATGAGACACTGTTTAGGGAGATCACTATAAAAACCACTGCTATGGTCATTCTTATGCTCTTGCAATAGGAGCAGCTGGATGGCATAAACAGTGTTAGTAATGCCTTAAAAATAACTGGAATCAAAAAGTGACTGCTGATCAAGCCAAAAGAGCTGAAAAGAAATGTTTCGAGTGAGGAAAAGAGGGGATCAGTTCTGAGGGACACAGCGAGCGTCAGATTGGCATTATCCTTAAAATTTCTAAGGTGGCAGTTCATAAGAACGAAGCAGCAGATATCGGGGACAACAGAGCTACACACAGACAGACCACGAAAACAACTATCCACTAATCAGGATCACTGGCAACTCCAAATGTTACCCCACAACCGTAGGATGACACCAAGCTACAAAAACAAGGCAGATGGCAGCTGGGGTGAAGCCCTCAGCTAGAACGGTTTGAAACAGGCTCTAGGGGCAGGGCTCAAGCTAGAAACAAAGCCCCTCATTAATAAGAAGCAAAGGAAAGTCAGGCTTGCAAAAGATTAAGATTCCTTCTGCTCTGACAATGTTCCCCACCTCTGAGGATTGGATTTCCCAGCTGGACAATGCTCCCTGCACAGCGCTCCATGCATTGACCTGCTAGGTCAATCAAGGTGCAGTTGAAGGACTGCCAGCTCAAGATCCTGTCATGGTCAGCCCAGTCTCTAAACCTGAACCTCACTGAAAACCTCTGGAATGTGATGAGCAGGAAGATGGATGGCCATAAACCATCAAACGTAGCGGAGCTGCTTGAGTTTTTGCGCCACGAGTTGCATAAAGTCTCTCCACAGCAATGTGTGAGACTGGTGGAGAGCATGCCATGAAAGCTGTGCTTGAAAATCAGGGATATTGATTTCTGAAGTTAGTATTGTTTGAAAATGAATATGAATCTGTTTTCTCCTCTAGGTCTGAAAACACTGCATTGTTTTTGTTATTCTGACCGTTTGCTATTTTCTGCAAATGAAAGTCGATATTTTTATCTGGAATTTTGGAGAAATGTTGTTCGTTTGTAGAATGAAACAATAAGGTTTGTTTTACTCAAACATGAAATAGCAAAATGAGAGAAACTGATCATTTTGCAGTGGTCTCTTGTTTTGCAGAGCTGTGTTTGAACAACACGGTCCTGTAACCGTGTTCTGTAAGACACTGTTTCAAATGTTTGCTTGTCCAAATATATGTTTGGAAAAAAAGGCAATGATTCTTTTTTTTTAAAATGTGTAAAAACTTATAATCAAGCAAAAAATATCCTGGTGTGAAATTTCAGACTTCAAACTGGAAGCAGTCCTGCACCTGTTGAGTGGGGCTGTAATCTGAATGTGGCTTCAGATCAAACCGGATGAAACGAGGACCCAGATCTGCACTCAGTCACCTCGAAAGCTTTTTTTTTTTTTCCCTTTTTCCTTTTAAACTTCAGCGTTCAGAGTTAACCAAAGAAGTGTGGGGTCAGAGGTCAGAGCAGGAAGTTTTAATTGAGACATGGTGACTCAGCAGCACAAAATGACTTGAATGTGATTCTCAGAATTAGACCGAGCCGAGACACGACGGCACTGAATCAGGCGTTCGAATTAAGTTTCTGCATAACGTCAGAGGTTTATTTTAACTTATTCATGGGGATGAACATTAGTCGAGCCACTTCAGGGGAGAGCAAACCGAGTCCAGACATGAATTTAATCATTTTCTTTGGAGTTTCCAACTTGAAGTCTACATCCGCCCCTCCTTCTCGGCCTTTTTCTGATTTCTTTCGCACTCTTTCCTGATTAGTTTGTTCTCCATCTGTCACCTTCAGCCCGAGCGCTCACAGTGTGTCTCTGTTCTTCTGAGAAATCTGCCAGTGACTTTTCTTTTTCCTCTCTAACTCGCCTCCTCCTGTTCTCTGTTTCTCTCCTCTGCGCCCTCGTCCAGGAGTGGAAAAACTAGTGCTTTACTTCAGTGACACAGCGTGGTACGGTAGCAACTTTTTTAATCTACCTCTTACACCTCCTCACCTCCATTCTTCTTCTTCTTACACATCACATAAAGCAAGCTGTCCCGTCCTGTTTGTACTCAAATCTGTCAAAACTTAAAGGTTTGTTCAGCCTCATTTTAATGTTGCCTGCCTGGATCAGTGTGGGAATCACAGTTGTTGTATAATAATCTAAAATGCATCGTGGTGTCGCGTAACTGAAGGCAAAAATCGCTTCACCTGCAGGTTGAATCAGCAACTGCATCTCCAGAGAAAGCCATATGATATTTTAAAGTATTGATACTTTGTCCCACTCATACTGCAGAGTATGGGCGACCTCATTAGTGTAAACATTAATTACATTTTTAGAGTGTATATGTTTCTAAGGACTGTACCTTTGTTGTTCTGTATGGTGGAACAACCATACAGAACAGGAGCCATCATCACTTTGGTTTGCCTCTATATGTTGTGGAAACATTGTTGCTACCTCAGCTTTCTCTGCGTCGCTCAGCGAGCTGCAGTTTTCAGGTGGAGGCTAAGCCGAGAAGCCAACAGTTTAGATTCTTAGTGGTTTCTATGGTGCTAGAAAGGTGAGGAGGGGCAGAACCTCCAGGATCGGTTTTGGTAGATGAAGTAAACAGCAAGAGTGCTACTTTATGCCCCTAAAGTTGTGGAAGTTTTGTATTGTGATACTGAATATTGATGTATTTCTAATTATTGCAAAAAGGTTCATCATTAGCATTACTCAATACCACAAGATGGAAAAAACCTGGCTAATTATCACAGCAAATGCAGAATCCTTTTTTTCTTCTTCTGATGACTCAGCAGATTTATGAACTTTTGTTGGTTTATTTGGCTCAATGTAGATCTGTGTTAACAGATCCTGCACACAATTCAAAAATCAAAAGTTGCCTTTGACTCTTCAAAGCTCTGCAGAAAGATAAAAGCATTAGCTCCCTGGTTAAAATTTCATGTGTCAGATTTAATGTATTTTTGCTTTGTTGGGATGCAGTGGAAAGACGGTTTGATCTTTCAGTCCTTTACGTTGGTGGGGCCGTGTGAGTGCGAGGGCTTCATCATCACTGTAACACAACCACACGCAAAATCTGCCCGGAAACTGAAGCTAAGAATCTGTGGGATCATCGTGAGAGATTTATATGATCGATGATCATTGTAGGTATTAAAATTCTTTTAAATAATAGACCCTTGAGATTTAGAGGTCAAGTCTAAGCATTTAATGGCAGAAGAATAAGTGGAGTTTATTTTATTAATGATCAGACCTTTCCACTCTTTTACAAGAGGAAAGACGGGCAAATATTCTGTCAAATGAACACAATGTTTTTACGTTTTGGTTCTAGTTTGAATTTGAGGACATCACCTTTGCCTCTCTTACTTCTCTGTGAATAATTTTTTTCACAGAACAAGCAGTGAATTCATTAAAAACCCAAAATGAAAATCATCTAAAGTGACAACCCTTCATGTTTTGGTTTCACACAGTTTTTGTTTTTTATGAATTTTAATTTGAGCTTTTTGTTTAAAATGTTCGAGCAGACAAGAAAAGTGTAAGAAGACAAAAATAGCGAATCAATGAGCTCTTAATAAATAATGAAAGTGAGATTTTAGAAGGCAGATTAATTATAACGAATGAATAAATGAGATGAGTGGAACCTTCAGAAGTCAAAGTAGCATGGCTCACATCCAGTGATAATAAAAGCGTAGATCAGTATTCATGTGTAACATTTATAAGTGACTGTCTGCACAGTTTTACCCATGATTCATGGCTGCCCGCAGGACAGGTCACACCTTCTCCTTCACAGTGAAATGAGTCCGGTGAAGCGGAGTCCAGAGGCCCATCAGGAGGCGGCTGTGAGCTAAAATTATCTTTCTAAATGGCTCTTAAATTTTGGATTAGATGAGGTGCGTTTCACTCCGGCTCGTTCCGTCACTTGAAGCAGTCAAACCTCTCGAGATGACGCCATCGCTCATTTCCTCAACACGAGCGAGTGGAGCTGCTGCCGTGCTCCGACAGCACCGAGGATTCTGGGAGTTCAGCTCACCGGTTTGCACGTTGGCCTCGTTGAACTTGATGCAGTGTGCTTTGTGGGCTTTTATCTTCCACGAGAGACGAATCTTACAGCACCGAAGAATGCTCTTCAGATCGGCCCTGAGATATTTCTGCTAAAAAAGCATTTGAACCTTGGATTCTTGCTTTGATAGTATATCTGTGATGGTTATCATATCAGCCTTTGAGCCGGGGGAATAAATTATCAGCAGATAAAGCTTAAAACTCCTCCATCCTCCTGTGTGATGCAGTATTTTTTAGTCTTTTAAAGAAAAATACTGTATATTCCTGTAGGACCCACACAACCCAGCCCTGAACATCTCAACATTTCAGCCTGTCAAATGAGCTTCTTCCCTCATCATTCCCTCATTTATTGAATTCCCAGCTTGATTAAAATACATCTCACAAAAGCAGCCCTACCTCAAGACTGTGTACGTCCTCCACACGCCACGCACAGCTGGAGTCCCGACGCCAGGAGAATACTTGGGTCTGAATTTGTTTGGCTTGACCAATGACAGTTCAGTAGGAAGTGAAGCACATCAACGTGAGGTCGCGCCCTGAGGAGGTCAGCTGAAGTCGGCCCCCTCTGAGGGCGGTGACCCCTCCAGGGTTAGTGTTGGCTTTTACTTTTGCCATTCTGAATAGACGTGTTTTGAGGAACAGGAAGAAGTTAGAATTCAAATCAAATTTTGTTAATTTTTGTGTTTTTTCTGATGAAAGATGTTTGGTTTTGGTGTTTCCAACAGAAAGTTGTACAAACTAGTGGCCATGAACTGAACCCTTACCCTAACCTTAGCAGAGCTTTAAGCAAACTGTCAAGTAAGGGAACAAACTATCTAAGTAGTTTCTTAGCCTGCTGTTTTATGCTTCAGAAAAATAGAGATTTGATGTGATTCAGCAAACAGCACATCCAGCACAATCTCAGAGTAGTCATTTGGGAGGGGCCCAGAGTAGAGCCTCTGCACCGCCACATCAGAAGGAACCAGATGAGCTGGTTCGGGCATCTGGCCAGGATAACTGCTGGATGGCAGAGACCCCAGGGCAGATGCTAGACAGGGGAGATTACCTGCCTCTCTAAAATAAATAGCAAATTTAGTTCTCTTGTATCAAAATGTGCATTGCATCAAGCAAAGGTATCACCTCATGTTTATTCATTATTCTGATTTTAATATTTGAGCTTAGTGGTGATGCAGCGATGAAGGGAGATTATTCATCTAACGAGCCTCCAGGGGCCAATAAGACGACAGCTAAGACGAATGTGGGTGGTTGGGGATGCAGTTTGGGTGGATCAGCACTTTGTATGCCAGAAAAGTGTGTGTGTGTGTTGCTGTGGGGACGTCCTGTGAGTCGGCGTCAGAGAAGTAGAACAGTTGGATTAAAAAAAAGTCGGGCAGTTGAGTGATTCCCTCCCAAGGTGAATCCTCCTTGAGGGTAGCTGCATGTGGTTGAGGACGCTCTCCGCCTCCCCGCTCTTGCTCGCTGTTCATCTTTCCTCCTCCTCCTCTGTTTTCTCCATCCTTTCTTGGCATCACGCCATTCTTTTGTCCTTTTTTCTTATATTTTTCCACCTTCTGCCCCCTCTCTCTCTCACTCTCTTTGTCTTTAATCCATCCATCCTGCCATGCATTATTTATGAGGTGAGGACACACTTTAAGACATTGGAAATGTCCCAGAGAGATACAGGCAGACAGACAGGCTGCAGTACTGCTGCCCACCACCAGATGTCAGTGTTTACCTGCAGGTGTTTCCTCCTTGTTCTTGGTGAAGCTTTATGTTCTGCTGGGAACATTAAAAAATGTTTTCATGTCACACGTTCAGTATAGATAGAAACTCAGGGCGCCCCCCTGCTGGACACAGAGTTTTACTACACAAACAGCTGAGCTTATCAGCTGCTGGAAAAAATGCACAATTTCTGACGTTGGACATTTTTAAGTTTTTTTTTTTTTTTTTTTTTAATTCCACAGGGGAAAATGTAAAGATGGGTTTGGGAATTTGAAAAAT
>VUQK01029034.1:42579-52652 GCA_015106715.1 Bujurquina vittata | reverse complement strand
AAGAACCCTTAATAAACATTACCCCCCCCCCCCAAAAAAAAAGGTTAAAAAAATTAATTTTGATATGATATTTATTCAATTTAAAGCTAAGAACCACTTATTTAAACTAAGCATGAAGGGCATCGAGTATTTGATACACTGTCACTCAATCTTTAAGATGTACCATGCTTTTAGTCTTTAGTGACTCATTTTATCTTTTTTTTCCCCCCAAAGCCACTAGTGGAACTATAAATTCAAAAGAATTATGCACTTAATTTAGGAATGAAGTAGAAATTAATAAATTATTTATAAATAAGTTAAATAGAATGAATGAAAAAAAAAAACTTTCCATGTTCTATGGATAAATGCTGCATTCTGATGACCTTTTTTCCTTTGAATATCTCATAAAGGATGCATGTAAGTGACGTCACCCACTGGTCAGCGATTTCCTGCTCTGAAACCTCCTAAGACCAACTCTGATGACTAAGGTTTGGCTCTGCCCGAGAGCCTAAAGAACACTCCACACTTGTACAGTAGCAACATTTTTTTTCCAAAAACTCAAACAACATGATGAGTTTTATCTGCAAACTCAGCTTACATGGTTTGTTTGACTTGAGGTTTCCAGTGATTGCATCTAAATTAGATTTGTTTCTCAAATTAGTTCTTTTGGATAGATTGCCCACTGCTTTTTCCTAGTGATCCCAATCAATTAGTGTCTTCATGCATCACTAATCTATTTTCCAGCTACAGAGGTTAAGCTGCTTTCTAAAGGAGTTTTCCTTCCAGTTCTTGCCTGTGCTGAAACTACCACCCAACAGTGAAAGCAGATCCTTCATTTCAGTTTCGGCTGCTGTCCTCCACATCATCCTGTGTTCTTCACATTCATTATGTTTTTTTTTTTCTTTTTTGAGAACAAGCCATGGCTTACTTACAGCGGCACCTCTTTTTCCTTAAAAGACTGACGGTGGCCAACTGCAACACACGAGATACGTGAATAAAAATAAACTTGTCCACATTTTAAAAGACTAAAAATATTTAGAGACAAGCATCTGTTTCCCCTTCTGTGTGTATGCGTGCGGTTGTGTTCGTGTGCATGCAAAAACTCAATTAACAGTTTCTTGTTTGACAGTAAGTGGTTAGGCTACACACCATGCTACACACCATGCTTTTAATTCTCCTCATTAAAATCCTTTTCAATGGTGCGGGTGTTTCATATCATTCTTGTCTGTTTCAGCAACCACTAGTCAATAATTATGATTCGTTTTCTTTGTTCAAACTTTTCCTCTGTTTAATTGTCTACAAATCACATGCAGCGGGAGTTGAATTTATTGTGTCATGTGCTGGCTATTGAAAAAAGAGAGAGATAGGGATACAATGGACATGGCATTGCCAGGTGGGCAAACAGTTCGCATAAGTTTATACCACTCACAAAGGGCATGCTGTTCTGTCATTGTCTGCTTCAAGTATGAATCACGGTTTCCGTCTTGTCAGCTTGGCTGGTTTGAGCAATGCAAACACCATTCTGAATGAAAATCATCGTAATTTCATTTCAAGTTATTCTCAACAACCCTTGCTTTAATTTTCTGCCTGTAACTTATCGTTGCATCACACAAAACTGCAGGAAATGAGAGTTAGTCACAGACTTTAGCAACAAAATCAGCCGGCAGAGAGAAAATTAAAATTTATGTTTTTACTGGGAAAGGCTGATTTATCAAACTGCTCTTTTCTTACCTCATTTGAATTCACAGTCGCACAATCATGTTGCATTCAGTGACGTCACATTTGCACAACATATTGTTGTAACATGAGTTTTTATGAGTTTTTATTTATGAAATGAAGCTTAGTCCCGTCTCTACACTAAGATGAACAACACATCTGCTTACCATCTGATGAAAAATGGTTGCCGGCTGATCTCTATTTGTGTTTTTCTTTTGAGCAGCAGTATATCAAAGTCCAGTATGATTTGAGGCACTAGATAATTCAGGCCACTGAGACATTTCCACAAAGGCAATTCAGACACTTAATGCCAAAACAATTTGCCAAAGTGATGAAAGACTCATATTATCCGTTTTGTCCTGTCAAACCGCTGAGAGCCACATAACCAGCATCATGTCTCAAGGGATTTGATCATTAATACTGTCTTGGTTTGGCATAAGTATACAGACATTTTTTCTTATATTTCAGTCACAACTCGTAATCTAACTTAACAGTGTCTAAAACAAGTAATGCTTAATGATGGAAGTAATGTGGATATTTACAGAGCACTTATGGTATAATATTATACCCTCACCTGACACTTTCTTATGCACACCTTGTTAGTACCAGGTTAGACCCCCTTTTGCCAACAGTACTACCTTACTTTCTCATGGCATAGATTCAACAACATGCTGGAAACATTCCTCAGAGATTTTGGCCCATATTGATATGACAGCAACACACAGTTGCTGCAGATTTGATGGCTGTGCATCAATAATACCATCCCACTACATCCCAAAGGTACGCTATTGGATTGAGATCTGATGACTGTGGAGACCATCTGTGTACAGAGAACTCATTGTCATGTTCAAGAAGCCAGTTTGAGATGATTTGAGCTTTGTAATGTGGCACTGTGGCCATAAAGAGCTGAAGATGGTCAGCAGCAGTCCTCAGGTAGGCTGTAGTGTTTAAATGATTCTCAGTTGGTATTAGAGGCCCAAAGTTCTCTTTTTAGACCATTCTAAATCCCAGAGGTGGTTGTGTGGGAAAGTCCCAGTCAGTAGTTTCTGAAATAATACTACAGTACATATCGTTAGCCTAATAGCATAATTGCCTAAGTCATATTTTGGCCAAAATTGAGGTATCTATCTAAATTAGTCTACACTGTTAGCAGAGTAGAATTAGTTAGGTATCTCAAAATATGCCAAAATATGACTTAGGCAATTATGCTATTAGGCTAACGATATACAAATACTACTCACTTATTGGTGACTAGTGGCCCTCTCCTATAGCGCTAAGTGGTTCACTTGGAAAATGCGTACACATGAATGTGACATGCCAAATTAGTTAAATTAGAGATAATTTCATCATGTGTCTCCCATAAAGAGTGTCTGGAAGACATTTAAGTGAACTTTTGCTCGATCCTTTCCAATACACCATTTGTGTACATACAGTACAGTATAATATGCAAATAGCAATGATTCCCCATTGTTTGCATGTAGTGTTTTGATCAGACACCTTGCCCTGATCTAATTTTGTGAATCAGATCAAAGCAAAAGCCTTCTTTGATTTATGTAACTGTCTTGAGTTTATATGCAACCCTTCCATCAAAAAGCAACTCACTAGATATTTTTATTTAATGATGTGATGGATTTCACTGAGTTTCTTCCCAGCACAGTGGTGGTCATTCTTTAAACTAAACAAATATAGTCAGTTTTTCCAGTTCTGCCTCTTTAGATCTGAACAAACAATTTTGGACACTAAACAGCACCCGGAACCCTTCAACTAATCACAGCCACACTGAAAGGAAAATTTTAAGTATGGCGAGCTTTTTTCTGTTCCTGTTTCAAGAGAAATGCTGGTGTGTCTTTATCTGTTTCATTTTTACATTTTGCACATGTGCATTTACTTGTTTTGTCTGAAATAAAAGAATATATATAATAAATGTGCTTATTAACTCATTAACAATTCATTTCTGCAGCATTCTACTCAGTATCCAGAGGTTCATTTTAAAAGCTGCTATGTACGTACAGTATATGTACAAAACTTATACCCTAATGTTTTGATCAGCACAAAACACGACCAGAATTTTAGTTAAGATTATCCAAATGACATCATCCTGCATTCTGCTCAAGCCACAGTTTACATTATTTGATGTGTTTGGAGAAATAGAGAAATATAGGAAAATTCTCACATTTATGCGTTCACAGATTTGACATATTTACATATTTATTGGGCCAAACAATTTATGAGGACTGCCATTGTAAGTTATTCAGCTTTGGTGCTTCAAATCTCATTACTCTTGTGAAATGCATGGGTATATTCTTGAACCACATTTCCTTTCGACCAGCTTAACGGAATCAGTATTTTCCACCACGAGCACAGAAGCTTGGGGGGAAAATAAATAAAATGTCCTTTTACGCTTCAGAAAACATTACTGTATGCTCATTCAAAAAACAAAACAAAATTTAAAAAAAACTGTTTAAGCACTTTATTTAATGCAGGATCCAAAAGAGAATTTCAATTAACATTACAATAAATTGTACTCTTTTTGTATAGTTAAAAAAAATTACATTACAGTACTGTACTGTTTCAGAAGCACCATGATTATTTTAACTTGACTGCTATTCCTCATATATAAAGTAAGCACTGCAAAGCTTTCCAATAAATGGACATGATCTTGTCCATTTGATGTTTGTTTGTTTGACATGATGTTCTTAAGTCACTAATTTGAAGATTCAGAGAGTGTGTATTCTGAAACTTTGGTGCTTAGTCGGTATAATGTTAATGAAACCATGCTTTATTAGCATGGTTCTAATTGCCCAGTATCATTGCTAAGGCTCGTGGAAGCATTATTGTTTATGCAGATATTTTGTCAGAGATGATAAATTACATTTTTGTCCTTATGATGGTGCAAGATGCTAGGCAAGGCACCATGAGTCCATAAGATTTACCCTTTGGATATCACAGCTATTTATTCCAAATGATATACGACAAATACAGATCCAATAGATACGGCACAGAAATCACTGATCCATCAAATTAATTCAATTAAAATCATAATTAGGATTGCCCTGAGGACTATGAATGACCCCAACAAGACATTGTTGACCAATAATATGATAATGAAATTCTCTAATGGTTCAGTCACAATAGACTAAAAAATAAGTTAATGGATAATAAGTTATGGGACTCAACTGTTTGCCAAGTGATTTTATTCTGTCTATATATCCCTATACAAAAACACAGTTGTCATTTTAAAAGGTAAACCCCCACCTGCAGCAACTGCATCACTATTTGTGGAGGAATTTCTGAATTTCTGTTTCAGATCCATGTGGGTCCATCCAGACTCTGAATAAAAGTTGTTAAAGTGGATTCCAGTTTAATGTGAATTTCTGTGTATGTGAACAAAAACAGATTTGCAACACATGGCAATAGATTTGCAATTTTCCCAGTTTAACACAATTTAACTGTCAACCTCTGTATTATCACAAACAAGTTGCATCCAAGTGCCAACTTGACCCCATTCAATCACAAACTGATAGCAGACTGACGCCAAGGCCACCAGAGATGGAAACTGCATGTGAGTGGTCACAGACCTGGTCCTCATTTTCAAAGCAACAATATCAAAAGCAACAAGATTGCAACATGGTCAAAATAATTTTGTTTGAGCTGTGGTCTCCAACCATTATTTTCCCTTGCATGACTGAACGTGTTTGAACAGTAAATTAAAATTTTCTATATTAGACATTATTTTACAAAATTAGAAAGTTTGAAAGAAAATAACAACAGTTGCCTGTGACTGTGAGACGCACAAAGTCCCAAGCACTTCTTTTATTTTGTCATGTTCTTTCAATAGCCTCACGCAAGGTCTGGAATCTAGAATATACTCTGGTGGTGCGTGCAGATGTCTAAACGCTGAGTATGTCATCCCTAAGTGCTTCTTTTTTACCCATGAGACTCTTGCAGTCTGATGCCATGGTCCACTGTGGCAGCCTACTTCTTTTCCACAGGAAGAGAGTGGGACTAAGCAAACAAACAATGTCACACAACTATTTTTTTACATGTAACACATTGCGCTTCAAATATGGGAAAGATATTCTACATCTGCATTTCATATTAAACAGAGACAGATGATACCCGTGAAATTGACACTGGGGAAGCTCTCATCAGTGTATGTAGTAACAAGGCTTCAAGCTACTCGTGAGAATTAGAAAACTATCCGTATCAAATTGCCGACTGCTACTTCTGGTCAGTGATGTTATAGACTCTCTGAACTGTATACTTGAAGGGCAGGAATTCAAGTTAAATGTTCAACAGATGGAGGTAAATGTGTTCTCATGCAGTGAAATAATCATAGTTTGAAATTGTGTCAAAACATAACAGTGAAAACATTTGCGTGCATGTTTAACTGAAGGCTGATTTCTATTCTTGGCTACATTAGTACAGAAAGGAAATAACACCTTTGAAAAGATGTTTGACTCATACTTAAGCAGAACATAAATAAGAAAAAATTAAAAGAAAAAAGTAGTGGTTTTGCAGTAAAAATAAGTATTAAACCATCACCTCTGAGCATCAGCAAGTCAAAAAGTAAAAGTAAAAGCAATCATTATCATTGTAGTTTGCTTTCTCTCACAGATCAGATGGAAGCTTTTTATTGACTGTCCTAAGGTTCAGATTTTACAGATGGTATCTTTTTTTGTTTTCAGAGCAACTGAAGAAGAAAAAGGGGAAATAAGAGGAAGAGAAAGAATTGAATAAAACAAGAAAGGACTGACTAGTAGAAGAGAAAAATGAATGAGGGAGAAATTTGAAATGTGATCAGCTTTATTTTCTCAGCCAAGCTAAAAACACAACACTGACATTTTCACTTTACGGCACACTGAACCTGTTAGTGAACAGTTCAATACATAAAGTACACAGCACAGCATTACCATCTAGTTGGAGTTATTGTTGGCTATCTGCCAATAATTAGTGCAACATCCCCATCCATTTTCTTAAGCACTTAACTAATTTGGAGTCACGTGTTGTTGGAGAAATTACATCATGTCCTCTTTTTGAATGGGTTGCTGTTCAGCGTATGGCGGGCTTACCATCACGTGCAGTGATTGCCCAACATACAGCTTGAATGAATTAAAAAAATAAAAATTAGGTTCACAAACTTGAATTTATTTGGGATTTTCTCTAATCCATACAAGGTCAAATTATGCACACAGGCTCAAATTTGTACATGCACTATATTTAATAAGTAGTGCTGAAGGCTCTACAATGGCTTGACTTGAAAAACCAAAGTCTGTTAACTTCTCGTTTGTGCTCATAATTGACTTCATCTTGTAGTTTTTTTTTACCAGCAACAAAAAGGATTTATTTAACAGCATTCACTGTGTTAACCCATACTCAAAACAAAGGGAAAATCCAAGGGGAAAGTCCAAACAGTATGTTAAGCATAAGACCCAAACTATAATGCTCAGATTAGAGGAAATGTGGTTAGGATATTCAGGAACAACCCAGGAACCACCATGACTCAAGCCTGCCATGAACTGGAAGCTGCTAGCGCCTGCCATGACAGAAGCCCCAGCTCCAAAATCGACACCTCCAAGCTTGATTAAAATTTGCAGCTGCCCACATGGACAAGCCAAATGCCTTCTGGAGAAATGTAATATAGTCAGATAAGACAAAGATTGAACTATTTGGCTACAGTGGCAGGGGATATGTCTGGAGGAGTGAAGGTGAGGTTTTCAAACCTAAGAACACTGTACCAGCTGTCAAGCATGGTGGTGGTAGCATCATGCCCTGGGGCTGTTTTGCTGCCAGTGGTACTGGTACATTCTACAAAGTGGATGGAATAATAAAGAAGGAGGACTACATCAAATTCTTCAACTTCCCCTCAGATCAACAGCTAGACAGCTAAAACGTGGATGCAATTGGGTGTTCCAACAGGACAATGATCCCAAACATACATCAAAATTGGTTTTGGAATGATTAGGAGGCTAACATTAAGCTTCTGGAACGTCCTTCCCAAAGCCCCTACCTCAGCCCTATTGAACATTTGTGGGGTATGCTTAAAAGCCAGGTCTAGCAGGAATCCGACCAATTTAAATTAATTCTACCAATTCTGTAAAGAAGAGTTGTCAAATATCCATCAAGAATTATGCCAGAAGCTTGTTGATTGCCACCAAAAGCTTTTGATCAAGTGGCAATTTATTAAGCAATATTTAACCAAATATTAGTGAGGATGTATATGTATGTGAGTCTGCATGTATATTTTTGATCCTGCGTGGATTAGACAAAATCCCAAATAAAGTCAACCAGTTCTTGTTTTTTAAAGTCATTGAAGATGTATGCTGTGCAATCATTCCACCCTGGAAAATGAAAATTTCAAAGAAATCATTAAAAACCCAACTTTAACGTGACATTCATATCCATAATGAGTGAGTATGACCTTCTGACCTGTACTGTAGATTGAACTAAAAAGAAAAATTGTAGAATCCTGAGCAATTAAATGCAAAATACTGTTTGGAGCTTGTTATACACTTACAAATAAATGACAACAGAAAACTGTATGTAGAAAAAATAAAGTCTCTGCTCTGCAAATAAAGTCTGTCCATCTATTTTCTTCTGCTTATCCGATTCAGCGTCCCGGGGGTGCTGGAGCCTATCCCAGCTGCATAAAAAAATATAATAATAAGCTGAGAGACCCATAAATGCTATTTAAAGCTTACAGAAGCATCAGATGTGATCCTTATCTGTAGGCTTGTCACGAAGAGTGATTTGTGCAGATTTAAAAATTAGGTGCTGGAAAGTATTGCACTTGTGGAAAGTATGAACTATTGGCCAGAATTACCTGCTGTTCCTTCTACATCATGAAATAATAATTTCTTAAGCCCAGGGCAATCTTCAGATGAAAAATAGAAAAAGATTGGAAAAAGAAAAAGGTTTAATTTGACTTTGAGAGGGGAATTTTGTCTCTGTATCCAGGTCCATTCTTCCAGGCTCCAGGAAACAGATAACCTGCATTTTTCTATAAGCGTATTAGTTCCACTGGTGATAGATCTTGATACTCACTGAATGAGAAATGAATCACTGTGACCTGGCACCAGTGTTTTGGCACTTTGACATCTGCCTCCAGCCAGTAGGTAGTACTTGACTGTTTTTGCATCTTTTTCTTGGGGTAAAGTTCCCATTTGATTTTTTTTCTTTTTTCTTTTTTTTTATCAGACCCTCATACCGCCTGACAGTTACCTCAGCATCTTTAAGTTATTGAGGTAAAATCTAGCAGAGCCAGGAAGCCGACGCCAGAGGGTGACTCACCCCACCATGTCCCACTGATTGAAAACAGATACCTCTCACACCAGAGGGGGAAGAGGAGACAAAGGCTGTGTGGTAAAGCTCATTCACATTTGAGTTCCAGTTTTTTTATTGGCACATTTTTTAACGCACAAGCTAGTCAGCAGCTACACATTTTTTTCATTCCTTTACTCTGAAAATGTTTATCAATTGTTTAGAAACAGTGATCAAGAAAGGGCAAAAAAACAAACAAGCAAGCAAAAAAAAATTCTTGTTCTTCTTTTTTGTTCAAAATAGGCATAATTTAGAGCCATGAAACCCTGTGTTAGTCTCTCCCATTCACAGTGAAGTGTTTTCCTCCGAGAGCTGTGTACATAAATACATTGAGCTGTGCACAATGCTCAATGTTCAGAAGACAGTTCTTGTCCAATTAGTCTGAATAGCAGATTTTTCTTTCACAAAATGTTCCATTCTGCAGTAGCTAATTTGAAGTCAAAGCAACACTGAAGCACTCGTCTAAAATGTAACCTCTAAAAGCTGTACCTTTTCTAGTGAATTATGGAGGTAAGCAATAACTTGTAGGAACACTGAGGTAGTTGCTCTTGGTCTGCTGCTTCATCCCCATATCTCTCTGCAAAATGTGGCTGCTGGAAGATATGGTTATATAAGATAAATTTGCAACTGCAAATATAATTTGAAGTGAAAGGAAATGCTGATGCATATACAATCAAATGTGCAGTACTTATAAAATGTCCATTTCATTTTCATTTTTTTCTGCCACTGCTTTAGACCATGCAATTCATTATTGGTTATCACTTTGTAAAGTTTGTGATCCATGTTCTTTTGTTTTGTTTTGTTTTGTTTTGTTTTGTTTTGTTTTGTTTTGTTTTGTTTTGTTTTGTTTTGTTTTGTTTTGTTTTGTTTTGTTTTGTTTTGTTTTGTTTTGTTTTGTTTTGTTTTGTTTTGTTTTGTTTTGTTTTGTTTTGGTATCCCTGCTTCAGGAGCTGATACTTCACTAAGAAGCAAAGAGAGTGTGTTGAGAAGATGGAAGGAGAATGAACGTAGGAAATGAGAGGGTGAGGAGGACAGTTAGTGAATTAGGAAATGCAGAA
>VUQK01029034.1:28641-42559 GCA_015106715.1 Bujurquina vittata | reverse complement strand
ATTTCATTTTCATTTTTTTCTGCCACTGCTTTAGACCATGCAATTCATTATTGGTTATCACTTTGTAAAGTTTGTGATCCATGTTCTTTTGTTTTGTTTTGTTTTGTTTTGTTTTGTTTTGTTTTGTTTTGTTTTGTTTTGTTTTGTTTTGTTTTGTTTTGTTTTGTTTTGTTTTGGTATCCCTGCTTCAGGAGCTGATACTTCACTAAGAAGCAAAGAGAGTGTGTTGAGAAGATGGAAGGAGAATGAACGTAGGAAATGAGAGGGTGAGGAGGACAGTTAGTGAATTAGGAAATGCAGAAGATTAGTAATGAGGAGGTGAGGGCAGCTTGTTTAACACAATCTTGAAGAGTGAGATGATGCCTGAGGAATGGAGAAGTACACTGGTACTGATTTTCAAGAACAAGGGTAATGTGCAGAGCTGTAGTAGCTAAATGGGGATAAAAGTGATGAGTCATACAATGAAGCTATGGTAAATAAAATGAGGAAACAAGGTTAAGAAGAGGGGTGAAAATCAGTGAGCATCAGTATGGGTTCATGCCAAGAAAGAGCAATACAGATGCAATGTTTGCTTTGAGAGTTTTCATGGAGAAGCATACAGAAGGTCAGAAGGAGCTTCACTGTGTCCTTGTGGATCTAGAGAAAGCATATGGTAGGGTGCCAAGAGAGCAACTGTGGTACTGCATGAGGAATTCGGGAATGGCAGAGAAGTACAGTATGTGAGGGTGGTGCTGGGCATGTATGAGGACAGCGAGACAGTGGGGAGGTGTGCAAGAGGAATGACAGATGGGTTAAAAAATACAGGCCAAGCTGGAGATGGCAGAGTTGAAGATGCTCAGATTTTCATTGGGAGTAGCCAGGATGGACAGGATCAGAAATGAGTACATTGAGGTGTGGAGTGTGGGCGAGTGTTCAACATTTACTTCCTTCCTGCACAAAAAAATAGATTCTTTGTCTTTATCTTAGATGCTTTCTTATATTTTGGGAGGAAAATTTTGCAAATCAAAATAGAGTAGGTAGTCAGAACTGAGGGTCATTGGACTACCAGAAGGAAACATTGTAGACATTGCACACCTTGGAATCCCACAGGCAAATGGGAATCATGAGGAGGCTACTAGGAAAGTTGCAACGGCCAAGTACCAGCATAGAGTAAGGCAAGTACCAAGGAGTCAGCTGGTATAATAAGCTGGCCAAAGGAGAAGATAGAAGCCACTGACATCATGACAGGGAAGCTCCTTACCATGCATGGAGGGTTTCACCCCAAGTCCAGGACTCTGAGACTGTGCGCTTAGCAGAAGGAAGGTAATCAAGGATTACTGAGTGTCAGAATCACCATCCGGGATGAAAGAACAAAGATCCATGAATTTGTCAGGAAGATGGCCTCAAAGGATCATGTGCTTAGTGAGTTCTTCAGGCAGCAGAAACCCAAGAAAGAAGAGAAGAAAGAACAGGACCCCTCATGCAAGGACAGACCCCTGCAAAGCATATAGCACCAGCAGATAGAAGAAGTGGCTGATACAGAAAAAAAATACCAATGGCTGGACAAAGCTGGGCTGAAAGACAGCACAGAAGCACTAATCATTGCAGCACAGGAACTCGCTCTAAGCACAAGGTCAATAAAGGCTGGGTTCTACTGTCTCATACCAGGCAAGACCCCAGGTGCAGGCTGTGCAGAGATGCCCCTGAGATGCCCCAAGATGCTAGCAGGCAGGGCATACATGAAACGCCATATCCAAGTGACTGCCATAGTATATAGGGACATCTGTATATGACCCGGAAGTCCCGAGGTCAAAATGGGTGGTTGAGAATTACAGAGCGAAGATCCTGTGGGACTTCCAGATACAAACGAACAAACGTGTGATGGAAATCAACCAGACACAGTAGTAGGAAACAAGCAGAGGAAGGAAGTCATAGTGATAGATTTTGCAATACCAAGGAATGGCAACATCAAGAAGAAGGAACAAGAGAAGCTTGATAAACACCAAGGGCTGAGAGAAGAGCTAGAGAGGATGTGAAAGGTGAAGGTAACAGTTGTCCCCGTGGTACTCAGAAGACTCGGGTCAGTGAGCAACATCTGAGATCTCTGTCTAGATGTGTGTGTGTGTGATTGTGTGTACTCGAACATTCATGTTTTAGGCATAACATCATTGGTCTAAATTACTTGCAATTGCAAAATATCATGCGGTGTCCAAATAAGGTCAAGCTTTCCTTGTTTACTCATATTTCATGTGTATTATAACGTGTGTAACTGGGGACCTCATAATTTCACTCACACTTAATTGTCAACATTGTGCTTGGCTCAACTCTGGTGGCCTTACTAATCATATCACAACATCAATGAAAAGGCCTTTTGAACTAAGAAGCCATAGCCAGAAAGCTGGGTGTTAGTCTGCAGGTTGTTCATTTGCTCTTGGCAGCCGTTCAGGCCTCAGTCAAGGCCACAATCTGATTATATTCCCACTTTAATCTCAATAAACTCACCTAAGTGAATTAAACCTGACACTGAGTGCTGGTTATGGAAGAAACAGAACAGACTCCCCTTGATCATGACATGGGGAAAAGGAGTTTTTGCTTTTGAAAAGGTGGAAAACATTGTATACTTTTGTTTGTTTACTTTTTTTTTTGTTCACCCCTTTACATCTTTTAGAGATTTGTCTTGTGACTCTTTGGACTAAACAATTGCTTATATGATTCCCACAATGAAGATGACCTTCCTGTATCAAACCTGCTCAATAAAAGGAGACTCTTTGCATGAACCCTTTCTTCATGGCAGAGCATTTTAGTCTCCTTTCAGGAATCCAATGTCTCCATCCACAGGACAAAAATGGTAATTGAATATCTTCTTTAACGTAAACCGTGAACCAGTACTATCATGTCACTATTGCCAGACATAATCCAGTGATAGATTGTAGCTAGGGCAGCAAGCAACATTCATTGTCAACAAAACAAATAGTGAGATATCTTGCCAGGGCAGTGGCCCTACAACACAATGTTATAAAATCACTACAGAAAATAAAATAAAAACTAAATTATACTGTATATTCTTTCAGGATGTTGCTATAATCCCTGCCAACCAGTAGATGGCAGTGCAAAACCACTATGGCAATACTACAGTACATTTAGGTGCCCTGAAGTCAGAGTTATTCTCCATTATCTGGAGTGGTTCAGGAGGTAGAACAGGTCATCTACCAACTGGAAGGTTGGTGGTTCAATTCCTGGCTGCTTCAGTCTGTGTGCCAGAGTATCCTTAGGCAAGATACTGAACCCCGGGTTGCTCCCGGTATATTCACTGAAGTGTGAATGTGTGCAACTGTTAGATAGAAGCCTCTCAGATGAAGAGAAAAGTGTGTGTGTGTGAATGGGTGAATGCAAATGTGTTGTATAAAGCGCTATATAAGAACTATTCCATCTTACTGTTCAATCTCAGTCATCTACATTGTTCATGCTTTTTCAGTCACCAGACAAATTAAAGACATTTCATGGAGGTTTAATTGATTTATTGTCTTACCAATCTCTGTGCAAGGATAAGAATTACAAAAATCTACACACTAGAGATGATAATATATCCTGTTCCTATCATACAATGTTATTTTTACAAGCATCCTTTAACAATATGTATATATTCATTCCGATGTACCTATTACACATTAAAGATATACTGATCATCCTTATAAGACAGACAACAAATATCACCAACAGTAAACATGTTCTGCTAAACATACACACAGCCTTCAGGGACCATGTGCAATCTAGACAAGGCTTGACAAGCTTCAATGATGATGTGCTATATCATGTTTTCTAATACAAGTTCATCAAAATGAAGACACAAAAATTACAAATGCAGCACAGTTCCCTGTAGTGTTTTTTGTATAAGTGCATTAGTCGTTTGAAATGTAAGAGAGTCTGTTGAGGTAACACAGCTAATCTTTTAATATAGAGAGTCGACAATAATAATATAAGGACATTTTTTTTCTGATGTTTGTCTTTATTTCGTTGTTTTAGTTATAGGCACAGCATATTTATAATGGTCACAACAACTGTCAATATTATTTGTATCGCTGTAGTTCAGGTTATTTTGCTACCCTCTGACCCATTCTGACAATTTTGACATTAACGGATGATGAAAAAAGAGAAAGTAGTTTTAGCTAAGAAAAAAAAAACTACTTTTCTTTTGCACTAAGAATTAAGAAGTAGCTTCCCAACAACAGAAACAGGTTCCCAGTCCTGACACAGAGTGAACACTTTGTATTTATCAAATACTAGAATCACAGTGGGTGTATAACAGTCCTGGTCCACTGCTGAGGAAATGTAACAAAGGGAGGAAAAAGAGGAGCTGCACTGCTACTGTTTAACTTTGCCTGGCACAGCCTATTGGCCAACGAGACTACCATCATAGTGGCCGTAAACTTGCCAGACTGAAGCAGCAGCACAAGCTGGCAAGCTGGAGCCAACTAGCCGCATTTGTGCTTTAGTTGCCAACCAAATCACTGTGCTGCCATGAGTTTCACTAACACTTATTTTCTGCTTTGCCCAGCTCCTTATTTCAAGGTAACATTTCATTTAAAGCCACCGTGCATAGAGGTTTTGTATAGAATCTTTTAACGGCTTGAGGCTTAAGCCCATGCTAACATAGTACAGCTGTAGTTTCCTTGGAGTCAGCATCTAGTGGTCATTAGAAGAACTGAAGTTTGAGGCAGGTCCACTGTGTTTTCCCCATTCAGCCATTGTTGTCTGTCTGCTTATACTGGGATGCTATTGAACAACCTTGCTGAGGCAACTTCTTTCAATATAAATCGTATATAAAAGGAATATTACGAACCACCACCACAGACTGGATGTCTACATGATTAGTGGGGAAATATTCCCTTAAGTAACCCCTTATAATGGAGCAGGAAACCACTCACAAAGTACAAGCTCACAGCATCTTTGTGACTTAATAACATTTCATTGAGATATTTCATTGTCATATTTCTGTAAACAGAAGCATTTTCCAGTCCAGTGCATCCCTTTACCCAGCATGACTATTCAGCATGGCAGCATTCTTTAAAAAAAAGTCTTATAGATTTAAATCCTATTTTTGTGTAATATATCACTGCAATACAGTACACTGACTTGCTCCCAACACACGTGGTCATAAAGTGGATGTGTGGGCAGAAACAAGCACTGATCCTACACTACACAAGATTAGTGATAAATATTCATCATACAGACCAGGTGTCAATGTTTGTTTTGCTGTCCATAAAAGGGGAAGGGGTGTGATGATAATCAGAATCAGTCTGTATCCACAGCATTCTTTGACCACTTGACTCACTGGAGCTACATGTTACCTTGTTTGTCTGAGGATGAGGTGGATGGTGGGGATGGTGCTTTGGGGAAAACCCTGTCAGTGGGGGTGATACTTGGGCTGCCCAGACCAGAGGAACTAGAGCTGCTGGAGCGGTGTGGTCCTTGTCCCTGTCCAATCACGGGAGCTGGTCGGACAGGTCTGACAGGCGGGGGCCTTAAAGGGGCATTTGGTCTACGCGCCGACAAGGCAGGCTTAAAAGTGGTCATGGTCTCAGATGATGAGCTACTGCTGCTGCGTCGCTGGGCAGCATCTGGATCTCTGATCACCATGGTATGGAGAGGGCTGGCAGATGCATTCTGGGCTCCACCAGGGTGTTTCAGAGGCTCCAGTGTGTCAAGAACAACATCAGGCGCATGTTTGGCTACATTCTGCCTCTCCAACTCACGCAACTCATGTAGGGCTGTATTCATTGTTTTCTCTATGTCCTAAGGAAGAAAAGGAAGAGGAAGAAAAAACCCCAAAAGAAATGGATTTCAAGCAGTCAGGAAGGAATTACTAAACCTACTATTGATGGAAAAGATAGTTTGCCTTATTCCTCAAAACTGTGGAGCCCTTTTGTCCTCATGGTGCACCAAATGACTAAAAATGTGTTTTGCCAACCGTGCACTGTTTTGGTGCTCATCACAGCTAATGGCGCACAAAACATTTAGGAATGGTAGCATTTGATTTTGAGAATTTTTTTCATCCTCACTTTTGCCTACATACAGTTATTATTTCTGAGATGATGTAGTAAAAGAAAGTTCCCTTCGTAGAGAAGATATACATATAAGACAGATGTATATATTTATTACTGATTTGTTACTAGATATAAGAATAGTCTCTATTAATAAAAACTGTATGTGCTGTTAAGCATTTAAAAAAATTTTTGGGCTTCAACAAAATTACTGCATGTTTTCCCACTTGTAGTTTAAAAATGTACTTTAACATTTCTTTCTTTTTATTTCTATTTATTTCTAAAACTCACCTCAGCAAGTGCTTCAGTCTCCATAGCTTTGTGGTCTCCTAAACTTGCATGCCGAGTGGTGCTTGGTGATGATCTTTGAGAGTGGCTGTCGACAAATGCCTTTCTATCAGGGTGGCTGATGCAGCCAGCACTGCCAAATGTGGTGAGACGGCGTTTCTCGGGACTGTCAGTTGGACCCCTGCTGACAGCTATTTTGTGTGGACTCTGGGGACGAGGCATAACCCTCGGGGGCTGATCAGCAGCTCTGGTGGGGCTAAGGCTGTCAGCACCGTTCCTGTGGCGTGAAGCTGCAGCTCCATCTGATCGCACTCTCACCCTAAGAAGAGGCAAAAAAATAGATTCATAATTTGTAACTAGTTTCAGTTTCTTTGCTCTGAATAATTGTAGCCTGTCCTTCCTCTCTTAAGGTTATCCTTTATTCTTTATTCAGATCCCCATCAGTTGTTATCGCAACTATTCTTCTTGGGATCCACAGATAACAATACAACACATATCAATTAAAAGTCAAGTAGTTCCTTCAGCTTGTTAATAATCACACCAGTCATAAAACAATTAAAATATTATAGTTGTATTGAGTAACTAAATGCCTTCTGTAAGAATAAAAACAGAACGTAATCCAACATCAAACCTATCAATCTGAATAATCAGATGTCCCTTAACAAAGTTTCCTCCCTTAGAATTGCTGCTTTTAAATGCTTGTTAAAACTTTTAGTACTCTTAATCTCAGCTAAAGAACAATGGAAGTATATTCCAATATGGCATAGCTTGATACAGTACAGCTTTCTTTAACACATTAGTGTTAGGTAAAGGTAATGTAAAAACGTGTCAGCTGAGAAAACAAATATGTAGGCCTTTTCAATACAAAAATGTTTCTTATACAAAAAACAGATTGCATGCCAGCCTGTCCTCCACCCTCATTCATGACAGCCCGATACGCATTCCATCGACATTGTCCTTCAATGTGCAGTTGAGAGCAAGATGGGTACTGTAGCTCTGTTCTGAACCAGCTGGACCTTGTTCTGACCTTGTTTTGAAGCACTAGACCAAATAAATGAACAATAATGGATGTGAGACAGGACAAAAGATTGTAAAACTTGTTTTGTTGTTGTCTCTGAAAGTAACAATGTACACTTCAAAATATTTGAAATCCCCCATCTCTTTTTAGCCACTATATTATTAAAATTAGTTGATCATCACAGTGTTTGGTCAGCTATAACAACTAACAACTTGGCTTCTTTATCCTACTCAGTAGCTTTCTATTGAAATATGGGTGATCTGTTCTGAGAGCCTGCCTAGAACCAAACACTAGACACTTGGCCTTTGAGACATTCACCTGTTTTCAGAAACCCAGCAACAGCAACTCTTCTTACGCTACTTACTTAATTTTTCTTGTACTATCAGCAGAAACATAATTTGTACTATCATTTGAATAAATAGCAATCTGTGCATTTTTTACACACACACAGCAGGTTATTTGTAAACAAGGAGAACAGTAGATGTTACTAAACAGCTACCCTGAGAAATTCCACACTGAACCTTCAATTAATTTGTTTTGACCTGTCATTTTTTTGTGTGATAAAGCTGTACATGTTGAATGAACCATCTTAAATGCATGTTGGAATTCCATTTACAGTAAAATAATACTGACTCTGTTTGAATACTTTCCATAAGTTTACTCAAAACAGGCAAAATGCTAATAGGGCAACTATTTGGTCCAGTAAGTCACTCTTTACTATTTCTGGTAAAGGGATAGCGTTTGCCATTTTCCATATTTGTGCATAAACGCCTTCAATCAGGCATAAATTAAGTATGGGAGATTCCTACCTTCCTAATGCAGGTCCAAAGCGGTTCTCAGGTGTGTGTTCACAAGGAGACTGACGCTCATTCCTGAATGAGGTTCTATCATCGTGGTGCGGTACACCACTGGTCTCACTATCAGTCCGCTGAATGCTGTCTGAGAACGCATCATCCCTGATACAGACATAAAACAATAAAGATTCTTGATGTTTGCTGTAGCTTTTACTTTCAGATTTAATTTTGTAAATGTATCAGTTGAAAAACACATACAAATCCTTAATAACCACATCTCCATTTGATTTAAAGCAACTGTGCATATAATATTTGTATGATGTATACAGTCTGTTATAGTCACACCTGTGATGGTGAAGCCTTTAGTTACCTGCCTACTGGTTATCAGGAAATATGCTGGAGCAGAAATTAAAGGCTCCATTTGATAAGTGACCCCGAGTGTCTGTCCATTTTAAGAAAATGCTCATCTTTAGCAAATTGTGGATCAGAGGGTAATTACTTCTGCCAAGAAGGTTATGTTTTTGTTACTCTTTGTCTGTTATGAGAATTATGGAAAGACTCTCACTTGAAGCTGAGTCATGAAACTCAGTGGAAAGGTTGATCATAGCCAAATAAAGATACCAACGCATTCTGGAACAAATCCACATCACTCAAGGCTACAAGAGTGATTAATGTCCTTAGCAGAGTTCTGTGCTCTCTGAGTGTCCTTCTATGTTGCACCAATAAGGATGCTAGGAAATGAAAGGGTAGCATTTCATGCATACTGAGTATTAAAAGGTGAAATATTTTGTGAGGCTAAGCTGTCTGGAAATGCAAAACAACTGGCAAGTAACAATGAAAAATCTATTTCAAGAAAGCAGAGCAACATAAAAAAATGGCCAAGCTCAAAGTAGCTCACTGGTGTCTGATCAGATGCAAGATTACACTAACATAATGCCTGCATAAGAGAAAAAACATTTGTGGTCACCCTTTTACTGGATTCACAGACTAAATAAATCTAACTTACATGTCTTGTACCACAATATACTGATGTGGGATCAGCCCATCCACACCATTATGTCGGCCTTCCCACCAGTCCTCAGAAGCTCGCAGGTAGAGCAGCAGAGAGGCTCCCTTCTTAAAGGACAGCTCTCTTGGACTTCGGCCCACGTAGTCAAATTTTGCTATGGCCTCGATCTGCTCCAATTCTGTCATGTAAAAAAGAAGAGCAGGAAGCTCATTATTTTCTCTGTCAGCTTCCCAACATGTAGCTGCAATCTTCACAGTGGATTGATGTGTTTGCTGACTCACCTTCATCACTTGTGTTAGGCCCAGTACCATTGTCTATCTCATCCAGAGCTCCTGGCTCACTGTGGGGACTTTCACTGACGAGAGAAGATGCAGGTAAAAAGAAGAAAAAATGAGAGATATTTATGAGGTAGTATTCTTCCATCTTCCATCACACCCAACATCCACTTTGTTAGGTACACCTGATCAACTGCTCATTAGCACACAATATCTAACCAGCCAATCATCAGCAATTCACTACATTTAGCCACATAGAATTGGTCAAGACAACCTGCTGAAGTTCAACCGAGCATCAGAATTGGGAAGGAAGGTGGTTTAAATGACCCTGAACATGGCATGCTTGTTGATGCCAGACTGACTAGTCTCCCTATTTCGCAAACTGCTGATCTACTGGGATTTTTCCATACAACTACTCGTAGGGTTTACAGTAAATAGTCTGAATAAGAGAAACTATCTCGTGAATGGTAGTTCTGGGTGAAATGAAGGAGAATAGCAAGACTAGGTAGAGCTGATAGGAAGGCAATGGTAACTCTATTAATCACTCATTACAAACAAAATAGGCAGAAAAGCATCTCTGAAATTACAACACATTGAACCTTGAAGTAGATGGGCTACAGCAGCAGAAGACCACACCAGAGAGAGAGCATGGATCCATCCTGTCTTGCGTCAATAGTTAAAGCTGGGAGGTGGTGGTGTAATGGTGTGGGGGATACTTTCTTGGCACACTTTGGGCCCCTTAGCACCAACTGAGCATTAAGTAAACACCACAGCCTACCTGCGTATTGTTGCTGACCATCTCTATCCCTTTATGATCACAGTGTACACATCTTCTGATGGCTGCTTACAGCAGGATAGCGTGCCATGTCAGAAAGCTCAAATAAATTTTGGCCTGCACAGTCATCAGATCTCAATCTAACAGAGCACCATTTGTGAAAAAAGAGAGAAAAAGAGAGCTAACAAATCTGCAGCAACTGTGTGATGCTATCACGTAAATATGGACTAAAGTCTCTGAGTAATGTTTCCAGCACCTTGTTGAATCTGTGCCATGAAGAATTAAATGAGTTCCAAAGGCAAAAAGGGGTGTAACCTAATACTAGCAAGGTGTAGATAATAAAGTGTCAAGCGAGTTCATAAGACGCTTATATAAATGAAAGCGAAAAAGGTTATTTTTTTCAAACTTCTTTTTTTGTTTATTTTGTTTTTCTTTAAATCTGTAACACGTGCACTGTAAACAATAAATTACAACAAAATCCAAACTACCTAATAAATGAAATGTAAGCTTCAGATTTTCCAGTGAAGTGATGGATCAAGACAAATAAATCCTTTTAAGAAGAAAATGAACAGCTAATATCTTTAATTCCAGTGTTTGGCTCATTTACAAAAAGGGTTATTAAAGTTATCCAACAATCATATTGTTAGTGTGTTCAGTTTTAAAATAACAATACTTGTTAGAGTTACTATAAAAAATAATTACGAGAACAAAACAAAACCCTTTATTGGGTTTCTGTCTGCATCTGTAGCCCCTTGACTGAACTTTGTGCACACCAAAAAGATAATTGAGTATGGAGAACTGTGCAAAATCTACATAGTTGTACAAATTGGCTTAGAGGCAGAGTACAAAGTGGAAAATGTTGCATGCAGTTATTTTTCCAGTTCCAAGCTGTTAATGGCAGAGAAAACACAGTGAATTTTGGACACCTATTTTTGAACCTACCAATATTCCTCCCCTCCAGCCATGCACTTCTCATACACAGGTCCGTCCAACTCTCGCTGGATTGGAAAAATGACCTCATGGTGGATGATGATTGTCTTAATGACCTCATTAACATGTGCCTGGCAAGCCACAGGATCTTGGTCATCTGGTATGGGCATCAGCGTAGGGCCAAAGCAAATAGCGAGATTATAGGGGTCCATCATGTTTTCATCGCTGTACTGGGAAAGACTATGGAAAACAGAACCAGTAAGTTGTTTTAATCTTGCACACCTGAAATTTGTAGTAACCAAACTTACTGATTTAAAAATGCAAACAAGTATCTCATGACGATGATCACAGGCCGCGGAAGAGTCACGATAATCTGCTGAAGATGGTGAGCTCTTTCAGCACCAGAGTCAAGCTCTAAAAAGTAAAGAAATAAATAAAAACACTCACAGAGAGCTACAATAAATAAAATAGATTCCCGTTGTTTTCCTGGAATGCTACTCACTTGTAGTGGATATGAGGTCGAGGAAACGCTCTTTAGGGAACAGTGGGTTTTCCAGCCCCCGGAAGTAGAGCTTAAGAACGCCTGCCACAGAGTTGATATCATGGTCCGTGTTATCATCCATCAGTGGATCTTCTCCTGTAGATGTAACACACTTTCAGTCTACTTAGTATTCATTCACCACAGAGACTTTCATGTAAAGTAGCACTGATTCTTTATATGCATTTCGAATTGGGAAGTTAATATATGCATTAAGAGTGCCGTTATGTTTCCTCATTTAAGATGCTGCTCTCATGTATTATGCATTAAATGGTTTACATGTCCATTACAGGCTTACATATGGCACACAGGCTCTTTATTTGCACTTTAAAGTCCTGTGAGAGTAACTGTGGCTTTTGAGGTGGGCAAAACGAAATTTAAAATCAATCAAGAGAAGATGGCTAAGTGACCTGGGACTAACCTCTTTCAAATGCATTTTTAATATCATTGACTTCGACCTGGGATCCTGGAACTCGAAATATACCTTGCTGCTGAAGACCTGCGGACATATAAAGCTGTTAGTCTAAAAGGGAAAAGGTATCAGTATGAATGGCACATTGCTTAAAAATAAAGAAGATGCATTTCTGTTGAATGTCTCTGTAAAGTTACACCGGACAAATGGCAGTAGTTTATACCAAATTCAGGGATACGTATTTCGTTGTATCACAGTAAAAGCAACAAGCTTAAAGATAGGAGGCTTTAAGCACATAAAGTAAAAATCTTTGGCAGTCTGGTATGAAAGTAGATAAACTAAAGAAGTCTTTTGCAGTAGCAATAAACAATGAAAGAAAGTGTTTGGGATTAAAGATGTCACATTTCCACTATACAATATATGGACAAAAGTACTGAGTCACCTACACGTTACATCTACAAGAGCTGCATGGCCATGGTAACCCATGCCATGGGTTACCATGCCATCATTAACATCATGTGCTGATGTTAATGAGCGAGGAGGTTTGGAGCTCAGCAGCACTGGCAACTTTTACGCATTATGCGCCTGAGCACTTGCTGGCCTGACTCAGTAACTTTACGTGGTCTGTCACGTTGCGGCTGAGCTGCTGTGGTTCCTAAACTTCCAGTTTGCAATAATACCACTTACAGCTGATCGTGGAATATCAAGGACAGAAAAATTTCACAAACTGACATGCTGCAATTGTGACATGCTATTACAGTACCACACTTGAATTTGGTGAGCTCTTTAGAATAACTCATTCTCTGACAAATGGGACTGAAAACACCTGAATGTAAAGATTAAAGAGGTGTGGCCAAATACTTGTCTTTTTAGTCATGACTTGAAATTGTTTATTTTATTGTAACATTTTCCACAAGACAGACTATTATTGATTAGATGTTAAAAGATTCTTTAGAAAGACTGATTTCATCTATAAACAGTAGCAAGTCCTGTTTAATTATGTTGGTTATTTTACTGTATAGTTCAAGTACAATTAAAGAGCCCACATGGACTCTTAATACCAAAAAAAAAAACCCCATCAAATGTGCAACAATGAAATCACTACATAATGACAAAAATATTTAAATGGACTTTGTCACAATTTTAAAGTCCTCGTTCTCAAGTCATTTTCAGAAAACCTCGACCTCCAAGATTCAAACTCTTCTGAGATTTTTAATAAATACAACTATATGGTATGAATTGGAACATCCTACAGTAGGTCACATGTTCTCGAGTAATCGCCTTCACAAAGTTGAAAACAATACCCTATCAGCCTTTTTTTTTTAAAGCTGAGAGGCAATGTAAAGAAAAGCAACAACATTTGTGGGAAGACAACATACGAACAAAACTGGAACATACCATAGAGATTTATGTATCGAACACAGCTCTCAACCACCACTGGTATGGGCTGCCCTGAATCCTATAGACACAATCAAGGAAGCATTAAAACAGAAAATAATAAGCAAAAAAGTCATACTAGCAAAATGTTATGATCAAAAGCTTGAGATGATACTGTTTACTACTCAATGTTAAAATAAATGTTACTAAGTATTCTGAGCCACAGTAGGCAAAACAAGTATATATTAGCACACCATCATAAATTGTGATTACAGTATTATCATAGGAACCCCAACAGGACAGAGGCATAGAAATGTTGGTTAGCATACTAAACACAGTGTGATGATCCCACCCAGCTATAAGACAGAGTACCTGACTCCTCGCACGGACATTCCGTCTTCCCCTGGGCAGAGAGCAGTAAGGCACGTAGACAGAGAAAGAGAAGCAACAACAACCACAACAGGTTAGTGAGAGAGACAGAT
>VUQK01029034.1:11282-28621 GCA_015106715.1 Bujurquina vittata | reverse complement strand
AAAAAAAAAAAACAAAAAAAAAAACCAAAGGGGAGGGGGGAGGGAAGGGGCAAAAAAAGGGGGGGGGGGGGGGGGGGGGGGGGGGGGGAGAAGGAGGAGGCCTGGCCTGAGAGAAAAGCATCAGTGCCACGTGGAGTGTGAGACATAAGGGCATGGTTTGGGCTGGGGGGTGGAGAAGGGCCTATCTGGGAATTCACATTTTGCAGCCAAAAAGAGCTGGTTGACTTGGAAGGAAATTAAGTTTGATTTATCAGTTGATTTGCTAAATACAGCATTTCCACGACTAACTGATTTCTTAATTGTTCTATAAAAAATGCCCACTGAAGAACATGTAATCATATAGATGAAAATATTCAATCATACAAAAAATAAATAAAGCAAAAGTCCTTTTCTTTTTTTTTGGTGAGTCGATTAATTGGTTAATTGTTTTAGCTCGGTTCTTTTGTTGGAGCACGCCCTGCTTGTCTGCTGAGTTTGATTAGCATTAGAGGGGATGTGGCCATCTGTTTATTTGCATAGCTGCTGTGTGGCCAACTGACATATAGCCGAATGAATTAAGCGTACAGAGGCTGGGGGCTCACAAGAACAAACCTTGCACTGGTGCTTTTGAAAAATACACCATCTTCACATCAAGCTGGTCCAGCTTTCCCCTTATCCGATCTTTTGTAAAAAAAATGTGAAGACAAGCATTGAGCAAGAGGAGTGAGTGAGACAATGTCTGGATAAAAGAGTGGTCACAGGCAAGAAAACCCCCAAGGACTGCTAGCGAGAGAGCTGAGCTCATGTATGGACAGACAGAGAGCACAGATGGGCCAATACCTGAATGAAGGCCTCCATATTGCCATTAAACAGCTTATGGTTAAAAATGGAGCGAGGTCTACACTTCTTCATTCTCTGGGGTTTAGGGGGAAGAGTTGGGGGCCTGGGGAGATGGTGGGGTTTGTAGGGTTGGTACATTGCAAATATAAAAAAAAAATAATGCAATATGCAACAGTAAAACTGATATTTTTTAAAAGATGTTTTTGTTGTCAGATCTTTAGCAAAACAATATGCTTCTCCAAATCAAGGAAAATATGGTAGCTATGTATTGATAATTTGGGAAACACAGGCCACAGTCATTTGCTTTCTTGCTGAGAGCTAGGTGAGAAAAATAAATGCCCTTTTCATCTCTTTATGATAAATATGAACAGACTGAGCGCAATTAGCCTAACTGACGCACAGACAGGAAGGGAAAACAATTCATGGCTCTCCATTAGTTTTGAATAGCATCAAGCTGTCTCCTTTTCAGTTCCGTCACTTGCTTAAAACCTTATATGATAGAGATAAATAAGATAAGATAAAGATGGGCTGCTTAACCCCCAAACAATCAGGAAAAGTTAAATATGTCAATTTTAGGCTACTTATGTAAATTAAACTAAAGCATAATACCATACACAGCAAATAAACTAGAAGGGCACTCAGTAGAGCGCATACATGGCCAACCTCAAATTTCCTATGTGCCGATACGATGCTGCAATAGATACCACCCAATGTTGTCACCATCCGTTGTATATTACTAGATCAGAAAGACATGTATTATAAAGAAATGTATTTTATTAGATTTTAAAAACTGTAAAATATGATTTTATATTTTTATTGAAAAAATTATGTCCACATGAACAGATGGCATAAATATTGTGGATATATTTTATTCAGTTTATGTATGCTAATGACATCGTCTAAAAAAAACTAAATTAAAAAGAAAGATAAACATTTGCCGAGATAATGTACGAATTGTATATGTGTGTAGGATTTGTACCTCACTTTCCATTATTGTGTGTGCTTTAATTTAAAATAGAAAAAGACAATGAACTGTCAACCGTAATTGTTTATACCTGAATATCAAAATTCATTGTAATTTAGAAAGATTCACTGTTTCATGAGATAGGGATTTTTTAAATTAGTGAAAGATTTTGGTGACCTTGACCTTGAAAATGAAATCATATGTCCGTGGGCCCCTATGAAATATTTCCACAAAGTTTCATCAAGTTTGGTTCAAAACTTTTTGAGTTATATTGCTAAAGGACAGACTAACAAACAGGGATGAGAACAACCTCCCTCCACCTATTGGTGGATGAGGTAAACATGGATGTAGTTTCCATGTCAGAAAAACAAAGCCAATGTGGAAGTGCTTCACGCTGCGATCACACTGGAAGTGACGTGGTGACCAGAGACCGTAGAGAATGAAGGATATTTGGTGACTTCAACTGACTACGGGCAAAAGAGCTGACGATTCAAAAATAGAAACCAACTTTTCTCAACTTCAAGGCAAACAATTAAAGCAACTACCAATGAGAGTACAGGAACAATTGATTGGCATATGGCCTGCAAGTAAATGCATTAGAGGGTTATCTTGAAGCTTCAAAACAGGACTTCAAAATCCATGTGACTTTACGGATGGACTTTAAGATGGACTCTACGTCCATCTTTTCTATTGCCTGTAAATAGTACTAAGCCTGCATTATAGTGGACTAACTATATTGAATGTGCAAATGCCTAACATTAGCTAACATTAGCATGGGAGACTAGTACAATCTAAGCATTTTGTTTGAACATTTTGTTTGTTCATACATTAGCTCTCAGTTGCATATTGGGTCTTCCCTTCCCATGAGTGGATGCAAGTACGACGCATTACACAAAACCGTTAACTGTATCGTATTGCATAGCCCAATGTTTGCAATGCAAAATACTTTGAAACAGCTTGGCCGGTGTACTTGTATTTCTAAATGTTTCACGTTGTTCATTTAATCTGTACAAAAGAAATTACACACTGTGTTTGTACTAGCTGTTTAAGGTTGGTTTGGCTGCTGATTGTTTGCTGTAGCCTCACCTTGGTATTAAAGTTTCTTACATGGTGTCATGTACACGTTGCTCGATATTTGCCTACCACATTGGACGTGATACAACCAGCAAGTGCTAGGGAAAAATGTGCAGTTGATAGTGGTACCTAGAGGTTGCCGGCTCTTTGCGAAATTGGTTGCAAAGAAGGTAATGCACAAAAAACCTCCCAGGGATAGCTAGCAGACCTTTGTAGTTTTTCATATTTCTCTGCAAACACTCGCTAAATACTGGCTGAGCAGTAGTAAAATGTTTCAAAAAGTCCAACATTTACTCTGAAGGCAAATGATTTCCCTTTGCAGGTTGTGTAGCACTTTTCACCATTTCACTGCACTTTAGAGAGGTCTGTCACTAACCATGCAAATTATGGGTGACTACAGCAATACGCCAGCAGTCACAAGGGAGTTTTTGTAAACTGGCCGGGGAATGCATCTTTTTCCCAAGGGACAGTTAGGTCGCTAGGGAAAAATGAGGTTCACTGACCAGTGTCTTGCCCTGTTGGACTGGGGCTTCAGCAACCATTTGCCTCCAGCAGTCACTTGCAACTGACTTGGGAATACTCATTTTTCCCTAACGTCTGGTGGTTGCCAGATGGTCACGTACTACTCTCTAGGCCTGTGTGACTGTGGCCTTATTCACTTGATCTTATACTGTCACCACGATTGTCACGTCCAAAATGGACAAGATAATGTCCCGTGGTTAGTGGTCATGTGTCTGCAAAAGCTCAATACAATCATCTGAGTAGGATCAACTTTCTCATTTAACACTTGGCAAGAAAGCAAATAAGTGTATTAAGTTAAATGTAAAACTGTTAAATAACAATGATCCTGTTATGTAAAACTTTAACAAAGTAAGTGCTAATGACTGCGAGGAAATATCTATCACACCATATTCAATACACATGTAATAAAAGTGCTATAGATCAAAATAAAAGCCAAACCCTTGTATTCAATTAGTCGTGAGCCTGTCTTGTCAATATTTGTTCATTTTCTGCTTACTGAACTTTTTGTATCATCCATCTCACTGGTATTTCATTCCCCTGTCTTAACATATTTTTATAGATTAAAGCTAGTAACTTGTCTAATTTAGACCCAATCCAGTCAACATGTTGAGGCTACACTATTCCCACACTCTGATTTTATTTATACCACATCCAAGGACACAGGAAGGATTTTACACATCATTGCCTACTTTATTCACCCTCTTGTCACTGAACACCTTACCTTGTTGTTCCATATTCAGCCCTCTCCCCTAAAAGGAATAAGCACACACAGAGAGAGGCTAAATTAGAATACACTCATTTTACAATCATAGAAGGTAGTGGCACGGTTGAGTGCTGGCTGACTATGCAAGGCTGGCAGATGGAGACGGAAAGGGGTGCTATGAGAAAACGGGCATCTATTCAGCCAGACTGAATGGGGTGAGCGCCATGGCTGAATCTGACTCACCGCCAGGCAGCGGTCATTCAACGGTCGCCCTAGAAACAGCACAAGAGCCCCAGAAGGGGGATGGCCTGTCGACTAGCTCTGTGAAAGTGAAAATGTATCCAGGGGCAACAGGAGTGGGAACTGATTTGTACAGTGTTATGATTTCATGTTATGTGCACCACATTAGCGCAAACACACACACACACACACACACACACGCACACACACTCACACACACACACACACACACACACACACACACACACACACTCTTCGGTATAGCAAACAAATTAAGGCCTCTCTTTGATCAGTCAGTCAGAAATGTTTGTTCAAGGATCATGTCATGTGTAAAGCAGCTTCTAGCACAATCCTTCTTTATGTCAAACACATAATTCCAACCTTAAAGCAGACTCTAGCAAGAGTCTGATGATGACATCATGGCATCAAAAGTATTTTTCTTCTATCTTTTGGCTGAGGTTAATGCATATTTAATATCAGGCATATATAAATGCTTTAAGTGCTACACTAGCAATTGAGCCTGAGGTGGCCTGCTTTTAGGTTATACAGTTTTCCGACTATAATTTTATATTCTATTCTGACCTACTGTTAATTATCTGATTTTTAAAAATATGTGTACGATATACATAACTGTATACTTACACAAGTTGCACCATTTATGTGATATATGTTCATGAGAGTCTGAAAACTTTACAATTACCCACAGAGCGGTATTTAACCCAAAAGTACATGTTTGTGATTCCAAAGTAGCAGCATGGTGACAAGAAAAGATATGGATCCTTATTGACCCTTTTGGTTTCATTAACTGGTTATGCGACATAACAGTCTTTAAACATCTTGTCATCATGAATTGCAAGGTTTTTGTTCTCTTGACATACCTAGGATATAATTTTGTATAATATTTTCCAAAAGCATGGTGATAGAAACAGTTCTAATAAATGTTCTATACGTATGTCTGTAGTGTACACGTCTTCCTTTTTTGGCAGCTTAGTAGTTACCTAAATATTCATGCCACTAATGCACAGTGCAACAATGTTTCAATAAGTCTCACCTTCTCCCAGCGTCTGCTTCAGAAGGTCATGCTTAGCCTGCAGTTTGACAATGAGGTTGCTGCCATTCAAGTACTCCTTGTATTTCTATTGATAAGAAAGACAAAAAGGACAAATAGAGCCGGGCTTATTTTTAGTCACTCTGCACATTTATACCATGCTACAGTGTTCACTTGTCTGACAACTCACTGTAAAGTAGAAGCCCTCAGTCTCATGCTGATTGGCTCGCCTTTTGGCGATGCTTGCCTTGCTCATGTAAGAGTCGGACGAGGCTGATTTCACCGACTCTGTGGATTGGCTGTGCTGGAAGGCCTCTGAAACATCAAAGTCCTCCACCGTAAGCATGTCGTGGAGGGTCTGCAAGGTGGCATCAAGAGTCTTCCTCACCTGATACACACAGCATGTAAACTTTAATAGTGATTTTAGCAATATCCACAACTGGAATATATTTGTCATATACAGTTTTATTAAACAAAAGGAAGAAAAGGACAGGAGACTGGTCACTGGTATACGTAAAACACAAATACCAAATGTCTTCTCAGTGTCTCAAACGCAAACTGTGGTGTAAACAAGGCAACACAGATTATACCGCTGCAGGCTATTTGCACCGTAGTTAGACTGACACAGTGAACAATGGAGTAATTAGATTGCTAGCTTGATGCGTCATGACATGAAAGATTAACTATGTGCCTTCAATGTGAGGCAGACAGGAAGGGAGCGTGCACTTCCTTATTCATGACAGACAGGCACTGACACATATACACACCCTGGTGACCTTTAAACATGTCTGTGTGAGTCACAGCGATCTTGGTGACCATGCTGGGGGTGGCCCCCATTGGAGGCAGGAGACTCGATGAGATACGACCCCACAGATCAGTGTCAGATTAAATATGAATATGAATGCAGAGCGACAGCTCTGGAGACTGGTTGGTTGTTGTTACATGATTGTGGCAGAGGGTATAGGTGGCCAATCCTATTACAGAATACAGCACAGCCCATGAGGCATTAAAGCACCTCGTGTGCCATTAATAATAATCCATCCCTAATAATTCATCCCTTTTACAGTTTTGTGAAACATTCTTTTGTTTGCTGAGAGGTGAATGAAAACACAGATATCACGTTCATGTCTGCACTGCAGATATAAGAATACAAGCTAGCAGTGTAGTTAGCATAGGTGGAAAGAGGTAACAAAAATAACCCGGCTCTGTACAGAAGTTATCAAATTCTGCCTACAAGTAAAGTTCACAATTTAACACATTATAGCTTGCCCAATTTTAGTTTTCTCTTAAATACATTCATTGCAAATCTTGTTAGGGAGCTCAAAGTGAAGACTGGTTTTATAAATCTTGCATGTGAAAGCTACTTTTCTCCCTGTGACTGATTATGGTGTATCTATAGCCCTCTTCAGTTTTACAGGGTCTGGTACAGTGTACCACGCATCAATATGTTTTATTACAAGTGCAAAGTGTCTGACTCATCATTGCATTCTTTATGTTTTTGTGGGTTGGCCATCACTGACCACTGGCAGAAAACAGCATTGGTATATTTTCCTCTATAAAGCTTTGTACCCGTCTCTGTCCCAGCACCAACAGTTACCAGCTCTGCTCCTCTGAACAATTGCTTTTTGATGTGCCCAGGCTTCTGACAGATTTGGGGAAAATAGCATTTTCTTATTTTGCACCTTGGATGTGGGATCATTTAAAGACCCAAATACCTTTAAACAGGTCAATGCAAACTAAACTAAGCTAGCCAGCTGCTGACTATGGCTTAAGATGTAAGGGACAGAGTGTTAAGAGTGTTTGCAAAAATGATGAACTATGATACTATATGTTGCAACACAGAAAGCTAACATCTATAAAAAAAATCTTCCTCAAAGAGTCAGTCTGCTGGTTTGGTGTTGTTTTGAATTTAGAGCAACACATATATATCGTGAATGTTTTTTTTTTCCTGTTCTGCTACACGTAGTCACACTTCATTATTGGCTTGAATGATAATATGTTCATTTCTTTGCACAGTATTTTACAGTAGCCTCTATATTTATACCCAGCAATTCACACCATCATGTTACCAGCTTCCCCTACAAGACCCTCTCCAGGTTTTAAGATTTAACTTTTCACCATCACTGATCATCACATGCATAACCCTTTCCTTTTTTTTATTTATGTACACCTTTATGGATGCAACTTAGGCACAACAACATGATCTTTATTGTCTTTTCATCCGGATCACTGTGCTGTATAATGATATACTAAAGCAAAGCACTGAGAAAAAGGCCAAGTGTAAAATGAGTGTCACTATTGTTTAGGTTACTAAACTGTATAAGTATATCAGTGAGCTTGTGTCACCTCTTCATTTTCTATTTTCAGTGTGGCCAAACGGGACTGCAGCTGGTGGTAGCGCATCAAGAGCTCTGTCTGGACAGGTTGCTGTGCACTCACTTGACACACCTGAGATTAAGAAATAAAGGGTTCTTTACATGAGTGATTTAACACAGAACAAAGCAAGCATAATACAAACAAAGGCAGAAAAGGCATTTTTACATCACTATCCATCCCTTTTAGCTCACCTCATCTCCCATGTGTGGCTGATAGTCAAAGCATGCTGGAGGACAGAAGATCTGGCTATGTGTGTCCATAAACTTCAGCTTGTCTCCTCTGGTGTCCATGGCATCGACCGCTCCCTCTAGTAAGTCCAAACCTTCATGGCGAGAAGTTTCCAGACTATATTCTGCAGAAAGGTAGGTTCTCAGGGTGCGAGCTAAGCTTGCATGGTACCCTAAGTCACAACACTGAGGACAAAAAAATAAAACAGTAATTACAGATCTATAAACAACCTTCCATTGAAACTGAAAAAAGCACTATGACAAAAAGACAGCTCTCCATCAAGATTTCCATTCTTGGCTCTGACTTACATCTATCATGTCTGAGACATCGTGGATGTAGTATTTGGCCACCAGGGCATTAGTAGCTGCCAGATTGAGAAGATAGTCATTCCGGGCTTTTGTGCATTTCAGCTTGTTTTCTGAGTACTTGGCTTGTCTCTGGGGTGTAAGAGGAAGAGAGGGTCCCATCAAGAGAGGAAGTAAAATGGTTTCCTAATGTACTCGAAGAATGCATTACACATGAAACAGATTTTATCCTCTCTATAATCTGTCAATATATGTGTAAAAAATACTTGGATTTACTTGGAGAAAACAATGACAAATGCCTTTACAGTTTGTTTGCACTTGCATAGACAGAGAATATTGGCAGTTATGTGCATGTCATAAATCCTCATACTATAAGGGCCAAAACAGACCTTCTCCTTCAGTTTCTCCATCTTCTTTACAGAACTTCGACGCTGTGGACGATCATCGTGACCATAGCGCAGGCTAATGTCATTGACCTTGCCAATGTGCTTCTCCTCCTGCTTCTCTGCCTCCTTCAGCTTGCTCTCAGCACTGAGACTCTCGGTATGGTACATGTGGTACGTCTTCATCACCTATAGGAGCATACAGCAAGTGTGAAGGACATCACAGTTAAACCAGCAAGGAAATTAATTAATGGGATTTAGTTATGATGAAGAAAGGCAATTTTACAATTTGGAACACTGTGCTCTTTGATCATATTACTTTACATTGTAAGTTAAAGACCCTGCAACCTTAAAGAAGAAACTCAAAGATCTAAAAAAAAAAACAGAAAAAAAGAACTAAAAAACAGCCCTGTGGGTAGAGACTAAGTGACAGTAAGAAGGAAAAAAATCCCTTTTAACAGGAAGAAACGTAATCCGAACCATGCTAAGGTTAAGGAGAAAAGAAAAGCGTAGGGAAACGCCCTTTGGTGTGCTCTTTAGGACAAAGAACAAACCACAGGAGAGAAAGCACACCAAGTTAGTTATTGGCAGTCTCGTGCAAATTCCCGCAATAGGCTGACCCTATAGCAGCATAGCTAAGGGAAAGTTCAGGGTCACTTCCTCGTGCCCTAAAATACAAGTTTTATTAAAAAGAAACGATTTAAGCCCAGTCTTAAAAAAATAGGGTATCTGCCTCCAAAACCAAACTTAGAGATTGATGAAGGTTCTACCTTCCATTTTACTTTTCAAAATTGCAAACTAGAAGTAAGTCTGCATCTTGACAACATAAAACAGCACTATGTACTATGATTGAGGTTTTGTATGTCAGGCGAAATCTTTTTTAATTAAATTCTGGATTTTAAAGAGAATTCTTCCTAGTCCTGTTGTATTATACTGATAAAATGTCAGCTTTTGTGATCTGTATCTGATTAACTGATAATCTAACGGCTACTGCTACTGAAAAAAACATGCCAGACAGAGGTAAGGCGAAATTTAGTCTCTCAAAATTTCCAGTTACTGACTGATTGCCCTGAAATCTCAAGTCAAAATTTCAATTTACTACTCTGAAACTCTGACTTACGAACAGCATAAATAAATAAATAAATAAATTCAGTGGCGGAAACAAACGTCCAACTAATAAGAATTTTTAAATCTACTGAGACTGACAAATGTGACTTTGACCTTGAGCACAACTTTGATGAAGCATTAGATGATCACGGTGCGCAAGCTTCACTAAAATATGACTCTGTAGTTACTGTGTATTTACAAGGGGTAGGGTTTCTTTTGAATTGTAAATGGACGGACAGGTCACGGACAGGTCATGTCTTTCAGCCAGACAGGCTAAAAATTTTACAACAACATCATCATGACATGATTTAATAAATAAAAGCTGTTAGCTGTATGCTAGATACCCACAAGACCCAAAACATTCTTGTTCAAACATTAGGCAGTGTAGCTTACTGCTCATGCTCATGGGAGTGTCATATTTTCATTGACATTTCTTAACTGAGCTGGAGATGCTGTGCTATGTGTGTATTTTTGTTTTGTTTTGTTTCTCCATTATTTGAACAGCCTAACCACATGAGACATGAGTGCTACTTTTCCAAGAAAAAAAAGAAATCTGTGTTTTCAGATGATTTCATGGTGTTACTAAAGAAGCCTCGTATAAATGTTTAACTGGCAAACCCAAATCAACAGCACATTTGCACAACATCTGCTTTGCCATCACTGATTCTCAAGTTCTCGTTTCCTAGCAACGCTGTCTGAAACGGACGTGCAAAGGACAGTGAGATCGATCAGCAGGGGAGGAAGGAGGTTACAAAGTGACAGTGAGCAACCTTCTCTGCTACGGCTGAAACAGGAAACTCCTCCATTCGCACAAAAACTCAGCTGCAGATCAATACCAGGGACCAGCTGTCTGAAAACATTAGCTTATTTAACGCACAACTGATAAAATAACCACGCAATGATCAAATTTTCTCTTAAGCGCTACACTTTTCTCAGTTACAAAGTTGAACAGACTCCTGCTATGCCTTATGCTGTGTGTGGGAGCTGCAGACAGGCATTTAATAATGCATGAATCAGAGGGAAGAAAAATCAATATCAGTATAGCCGTAATATAACGTGTGGTACAATGTTACACGTGAGAACTATTCTCATGTGGTTTAGTAATTCTGCTTCAAATCTATTTATGATTTTCTGCATATTCTGTAACTAGCTAAGCATGCATGCTTAGCTCTCTCATCGGGCTGTTTAATTTTGTTGTCATCTCTTTTTAAATTAAATCACAGGGGTTTTTTTTGTTAATGACCAATAATTTGCAAAACTAAGAATATCATTTCACTTGACTCAACATGATGACGGCTGTCAAGCTTAACAGTAAGTAAAGTTCACGATATTAAGGAGCAATTGGACCCAGAAGAAAGCATTCCAGTGTGTTTGCTGTACTGCATCCCACATAGAGCCGGTGATACGCTTCAGTTCATTTTCTTTTGCCAAATGAAGATGCAACGCAGATGAACACAGATGTTTTCTGTCTACACCACTGCACAGGCCTTTCCTGTGTGTTTACTAGCACGCATATGCAGACATTTCTACTTGCAGTATGTAGTAAATGTTCTGTGTGTCCTGTCCTGTGACTACAGGATATAACAGTCCACCGAGAGTGACAACTGTTAACATACGAGGTAAGCAGAGGTGTCAGATTACATGTAACATTAGCTGAAAATATTACAGCAGCTCATTTTGCTGTAACCACAGCGCACCTCTATAGTATAGGCTGCTGAGTCTGCTTGAAGCACAGCTAGGGGCAGGCACACTGTCTCCTTCAACTGGTGGAGCGATTCACAGCAGGAGGAAGAATGTAAATTTTATCCTTTCGTGACCTCAGGAGAGGGAAGAAATGACCTGTTACAGACTGCTCTGCTGATAAGGCATTTCTGCTATGTGCGGTGTCGAGCCAATAGCTTCACAAGTTACAGGTTCAGGTATTTTAAAAAAAGGCTTTAGGATTGACATGCCACAGGCTTCTGACACAAGGTAAAAGCAAAACAAGCAGCACGGAGCATATAAAGAATTGTTACAGTGACATTTGTTTAACTCACCGTGTACAGTTCATTGGTGACTTTCACTAACTCTTCATGCATCTGCACGCCGATGTCCTTACTCTGTACAAGAGAAAAACAGGAGAAAGCATTTTAGAGGAAAATAATACCACATCTAATGGAAAAATGAAGACAGGTATTCAAACATCTAAGAACAAGAACTGGGTTATTTAACACAACTGCTTTTCCACATGTGAAACACTTGAAAGTTGTTTTGCCAGTTTTATTCTGTATCTAATAGATGTCAGCAGGATTGAAATGCTATCATTACTCTGCGCCAGAAAAGATCTAATACAATGCCCAAAGTGCACATGCAGACTTAAAATAGAACAGTGCACTAACTGCAGAGCATTTCCCATTGAGCAGAGTCACAGTTTCCGCTCAGTTTTAAGGGATAAGACACTATGATGAATTGGACATGTCCCCACGATACGGCTTATAGCCCAAGAGGGGGAATGGCGCCAGTGGAGAGGGAGCCTAGAAATCCTTTTTAGGGGATACGGAGTAATGCTCAGCCCAATCAATCCTGGGGGTGGGGGCAGGGGGGTTGCCACCTCTCAGGGACTACTTTGTCAAAACAGCAACCTTGCATTTTCACATGTGACAAGCATTAAACTTTAGCACATTCAGGACATTTAGTCTTTGTTTAAAAAAATGCCAGAGTTGATTCATTTCCCTCCCCGCATGTGTCATTTATTAACATCAAAACTGCACTGCAGCTGAACCACGATACCGGAGTATAACAGGATTATTGTTTGGGAGAACTTTACCACAATTTCAGCCAACCTTTTGGAAAGGGAGACTTTCTGCAGGCAGTTATTAGTAGCTTTCCTACTACAGGTTGCAGGCCATCCTATTCTCATCATGGCTCCCATCAAGATAGTGCAGAGCCCCCTGGAAGGAATGAATTACTGTAAACTCCTGATGCTGTCAAATGATACTGATCTAAAATCCCCAAGGTGGATTGTTCATCACGGCTCCTTTTCCACTGCACTCTGCTACTCTCATACGAACCATACATGATATATACTGTTATATGAGATGTAACAGTATAACAAGCAGTTTCAGACATATGGTAAAATTTTGAAAGAAGGAAACATGTCTGATCAAGGCACCAAATGAGACCTAGTTTATGTGTGTGAAACAGAATGAGCTGGAGGGCGGTGATCAAGGGTAACAAGGTATAAGCAGGGTACAGAAATCTGAACAGGCAGCAAACTCGGGATATTTATAACAACACTGCACATTATTAATAGAGGGGATTAAAAAGAGAATGCTCACATCTAAGGTGCAAAGCTTTACTGTAAACACCTGTCACTCTTACCATAACCAAGGACAACTGTATAAGGTGCAATTTTAGACCTTATTGCATAATGCATGCAAAATCTGCATGCTAATCATAGAAGTAATATCTTGGGACAGTGACCGGGTGGATCTAATTATAGGAGTCAAAATTGTCTTAAATTAGTCTAGAGAAGTCTAGTCTAAAGAAGACATCTTGGCATGGCTATATCAGGGGTGTCAAACAGAGCTTGTGGGCCAAAACTGTCCCACCAAAGAGTTCAATCCAGCCCACTAGATGACTTTTGAAGACGTAAAATTGCAGAGAAATATATGTATTTTGCACCAGGAAGCATTGTGTTGCTAAACTGAACTAGAGGTCGGAATCATTATCATCACATTTACAGCCTTCACCCACAAACTGTCATACCACACTGAACTAACAAGGATGTAAAAGCTATAATAAAAATCATGTCGCTGAAGTTTTTTTACTTGACACTGAAAGTAAAAGAAGGATTTTTTTTCCCTATAGGTTATAATGCAGAGGTTTAATTGATTGAGCCCACGTGAGCTAAAACTGTATAATACATGACCCATAAACTAAAATGCGTTTGACACCCCTAACTGATATTTTCATATCCTTCACTTAAACATATTTTTACATAATACTCATTTATTTAATTCCGATTCTGACCTTTTTGAAAAGTCTGATGACATCTTCGCCCACGTGCGCCAAGCGGACAATGACGTTGTTGTTGTAGATGTCGCTGAGAGTGGCATGGTCTTTGCTCTCGCGTCGGGTCTGATCTAAGACCAAATACCAGCAGTTCACAGTGGACAGGATATTTTGGTCTTTTCTGAAACAGCAAGGGAAATACTTTGTTAATGAATGAAAGTTAGGGCTTCAAGCAATATTTAATAATTACCTTTAACTTCCAGTTGGGATAAAGGCTAACGAGAAAACTTTTAAAAGGTCATCCACGTGTAAACTAAAAAGCACTTAAACACATACGATGAAGACTTTCTTACTGCACCCAGGCAGCATACACCCTTATTCACACATACACACAGAAGGCATGTTGGTTGTCTCCTTCCTTAATAGAACATGTGAGTTCAATTATCATCACACCAAAGACTTGTGATGGGTTTTTTTTTCTTCTCATCTTATTTTGTCTTTTAAGAACGTTGTGGTTTGACAGCATATAATAATGTAGTATGACATTACCTGATGTACACAGCCTGTTTTAAAAGCCGTGAGTAAAAACATCTTTTGCGGTTAGCCAATAGCTGGCCTGTGCTGGGAATCAGACCAAATTTAAGTTCATTTCTGCTTTAATGAGTCGTGAAAGGAAAACAGTGACGTTAATTAATTAGTTTTACAGTTTGCATGTGTTTGTGGATTGGAAAATGACAATCATGGGCGCCATCTCTGCTGATTTGTAACCACAGAACCCTTTTAGCACATGATGCAGGCAAAAAGCAGCTCTGGACCAAGTGCTAAACTGCTTTGGTTTGAACATTTGGGCTTCCATCTTCATTTTTATCACTTATAACCAAATATTATCAACTAAGCTGAACTGCATTAGATATGAACAGTATATCTTAAAAAAAAGAAGTGGTCACTGAATATAAAGTTGCCAGTTCTTCTTAATTTAATGTGGAGCTTATGCATCATGATTGCACCAGCATACCACAAAGTGTGTCATTAGTAGCAACCACTGCCAAACCCCAGGAAACAAAAGAGGACCATCAAACAACCATGACTAATAAGATGAGAACCTGAGAAAGGTATCCTTTGTAGAGGCATAAAATCATGCTAGTCACAGGTTTACACACCCCAAGTCAAGAAATACCTTCATCATTTAGAAAGAATTCATCCATGTAGAATGAAACACACAGAGGTTCTCTTAATAAGCCGCCACTGACACATGACCCATGATTGTGCAAGAATAACTGTATACAGTCATATTACATTTTTCTACTGGCTTCCCGCCCGTACAGTTATTTATCAAACACCAAGTGATAAACAATCTCACTTAAGATTCTAGCTTCTAACGAAAACTGCACAGAAACCACTCGTGCTAACTTGATGTAGCAGATAATTCAGTTCTTCTCTAAACATGCTAAAAATATACATGTGAAAATTTTTATTTTGCACTGTCATATCAGATACTTCACAGTTTCTTCCATAATCTCTTCTATCTCTCAATGCTATATACTAGGTCATTTGTTATTGCTTATTGTGATCACCTAGTAAAGCTAAAAGCCTTACATATCTGTCTATGGCTGAAATAACATGCCAGTAAATATGCTCTTAATACTGTGTAGCATTAGAAATTTGACTTAAAAAAAAACATGATGTGGCTATACAGTTACATCCAGTAAATAACCTGAAGGTACAGATACTTCTTCTTGTGTTGGACCCTCTGCACTTGTTCTGATCCACGGCAGCTTCCTCGTTTCCAGTGTGAATCAGAAATGTGGAAGTTATTTTTGACTCTAATCTTGGTTTTGAAGATCACACTGAAAGAGTAGTCCTGACTTGTTTTCTCTCAACTGCTGCAAAACTTTGATCATTTTCATCCTTGGAGAATTGTATTTATGCTTTCATTTTCTTTTTGAAGTGAATTATAGCTGTTTTTCTGCCTTGGCGAAGCGCACTCAAATCTTCAGCTAACGCTAGTTTCTGCACCAGAACAAAGAAGAAAAAAGGCACTATAGGCGCTCTCCAGCTCCCTCAGTGCATCCAAAACAATGCTGAAATCTAATCTAAGGCTGGCTAAAACCTTATTAGCTGTGCTATTTATTAAACTCGTACTTTGTTTCAAAAGAAAAAAAAAGCACTTAGTCATGGACACAAATTCTGTCATTTTTACATTTTCATTGTCTTTCTTTGTCCAAGGTATAAACACCACATTTGTAATTTTTAGTACTGATTGTAATGAGTATGATACACTTACTGCCCACTTTATTAGGTAAACCTTGCTAGCACTGTGTTGAACCCCTTTTGCCTTGAGAACTCTCGTAATTCTACATGGCACAGATTTAACAAGATGCTGGGAAGACTCCTCAGAGATTTAGGTCCATATTGACACGACAGCCTCACAGAGTTGCTGCAGATTTATCGGCTGCACATCCATGATGCAAATCTCCTGTTCTACCAAATTCCAGAGGTGTTCTATTGGATCTGGTCACCGTGGAGTACAAGAGAACTCCCGTCATGTTCAAGAAACCACTTTGAAATGGTTTGACCTTTGTGACGTGGCATGTTATCCTGCTTGAAGCAGCCATCAGAAGATGGAGACACTGTGGGCATAAGGGGACAAAGTGATTCTGACCCGACTATTCGAATGCCACAGCATCAGACCAGGCAAAGGTTTCCTTATCTTTCAGTCTGTGCAAGTCTAGAGCCAGCCCTTATTTCTTTATATTTGGCCAAGAAAATGGGAAATAGGTGCAAGGATTTATTAAAACATGCAAACATACATGAAAATCCTATATACAATTCTACAAAATATGAAAGTCAAAATTTGGTGTGACCACCTTTATGCTTCAGCACAGCCTGAACTCTGTTAGACCGCTTTCTTGCAGTCTTCAGGAATCATTCTCAAGGCTTCTTGAAGAACATTCAAAGCTCTTCTTTGGATGTTGGTGCCATTTTGCTCTATTCTCTGTTGAGATGATCCCACACTATTTCAATAATGAACCATGACAGAGACATCGCTGTTTTACAGACTGGTGTAGACTCTTAGTGAGGGTCTACACCTGCACCTCCCTCCTGACCTCTGCCGTACATACTGACGATGATTTGAACCTAAAAAATTCAAATTTGGATTCATCCCTTCCATTAGACCTATTGTCACTGATTTTCAGTCCAGTTCTTGTATAACTTGGCTTATCTCAGCCTTTTCCCTGTTTCACTTCCTTAAGAAGGGTCTTCACAGCTACCCTTCTACTCAGACGATTTCTGATGAAGCTTCGATGAACAGTAGATGTGTGGTTTAAAGGTAATTTGGAGCGCTGGTTATCAGCATTTTCTTTTTTGCTTTTCCTTTCATCCTTTAACTCTTTGAAAAGAACACAAACAAGCTATCCTATCCCTATAGGCCCTCTTTTCAAGCAGAGCAGTTGTTTGATCCTGGACATGGGATGTTGCCGACCTGACTGTAAATGTTTGGCTGTTGGCTGTTCTTGAATTGGGGGGGGGGGGGGGGGGGGCGGCTTTCAGGCCCCGGGGGTGGAGGGACAATTGT
>VUQK01029023.1:3204-15483 GCA_015106715.1 Bujurquina vittata | reverse complement strand
TATTAAAAAAATAAAGAATTCAATTGACTTCAGTTTTCTTGCCTAACTATTTATTCTTTTTTTTTTTTAAATAGGTGATCTGCTTATACAGATTTTTGCTGATTCCAATTTAGAAAGAATCGGAATCTGGCTTGCTGTTGGCCCCGGGCAGTCACCCGACCAGGTCGAGAATCCTGGAAATCAGTCGATTCTGGTCCGTCTGGCCAGTCAGTCGGTTCATTTCTAGAACTCCAAACTAGGATGCAAAACAGTCCCTCTTAACATATTCCTGGCTTTTAACAGGAATGTTCAGGAATCCAAAACAAGGAAACAAACACACAAAAGCTTGTCACAGTGTTATCTAAGCAAAGATTGCCAGCCAAACTGTGCAGGCAGTCTGACAAACAAATGTGCTAATGAATGTGTCCAAACGGCGCACATCAACTGTGGCTCTATTTTGTTGTTTCAAGTGTTTCATATCCAAATCATAACTAGGTGCTTTTTATGACACTTAATTGCATGTTTGCATCTACACGAGCCAGATCAGATTTTTTGATTACATCTGATTTGGCCAAAATGCACGACATGGCAAAGAGTAATTCGCAGAGAAACTGTTTTACAGAGGTGAGAAATGTGATGCATTAATCATTTTTTTTTCAATAGGAATTGACAGTTGAGCCTGCTTAATTGGCAGTGAGGTGACTTAAAAAAATATGCTAAGTAGCCTGTTAAATTTAAAAAAAAAAGCAAAGTATTTAATTGTTGAGCATGCTGGACCAAAAAAAGGCAGAGCAGGTTGTTGTTGCTTCTACTGTACTACACAGACAGGATGCCATAGATTGCTCTTGGCAGGTATCACAATGCTGACAGCCTTTTGGAATTTGTGCACGCAGAATGATATACCGTTTGAGGTCTGTGTTTCATATGCATAGCAGAGATCTCTCCAGTAAAATGTAGCTGTCCATCTTGAATTTCACCATATCGCTGCGCCAATAAATAAAGCTAACTGCTTCTCCCTCCTCCTTCTGTTACATCTCAATCCCTTCATCCACAATTTGTCCTACTTATACAGTAAATCACCACCTTCTTATATTATATACTAAATGCCTTCAACTTCTATTGTTTTCTTAACCCTATCTTCCAAATTTCATCAAAATTTCCCCCTTCTGTCTGCCTAATCCTCTAATTTCTCCTACTCTTTACCTTTCTTATTACTTCCCTGCATCTCTCCATGTTTCTTCGGCTCGCTTCACTTCACATCTCACACTCTTCATTGTTCCAATAATCCCTACATCCACTATTCCCCCTCCCTTCTTCCCTCCACTTCACTCTTCCCAATATCAATCCTTTTTCCTGTTCTTCCACAGAACCATGAAAAGGAAACTGCTCTCCACTGTGCAGCCCAGTATGGACACTCTGAGGTGGTTTCAGTGCTGCTGCAAGAGCTGACCGACCCCACCATGAGAAACAGCCGACAGGAGACTCCGCTGGACCTAGCAGCGCTGTACGGCCGACTGCAGGTCAGCGAGAATATTTGATCAATGAAAAACTCATTTTCTGACACTAGAAAGATGAGAAGGGAAGCCCTGCTTTGAATCTCTTAGTTTTCACATTGATAATTTTGAATGCTGTTATAATTTTTGGTCTTTAGTAGCCAGGAGGTGTACGTACTTGCAGTATACACTCACTGGACACTTTATTAGGTACACCTGTTCAGCTGCTCATTAACGCAAATATCCTATCAGCCAGTCACATGGCAGCAACTCGGTGCATTTAGAGACACAGACATGATCAAGACGACCTGCTGAAGTTCAAACTGAGCATCAGAATGGGGAAGAAGGGTGATTTACAGTATATGAGCTTTAAATGCAACATTTTTGGGTTGTTGGTGCGAGATGCGCTGGGGTGAGTATTTCAGAAACCACTCGTGTCAGCCAAGAACAGGAAACTGAGGCCTGAGTATAACCTGAGTATTGTTGCTGACCATGTCCATCCTTTTATGACCACAACGTACCTACCTTCAAATAGTTGCTTCAAGCAGAAAAACGCACAATGTCAGTTGGCTCAAATAATCTCAAACTGGTTCTTTGAACATGACAGTGAGTACACTGCACTAAGATGACCTCCACAGCCACCAAACCTCAATCCAACAGAGGAACTTTGCGATGTAGATGGACATCAGCTGACAAATCTCCAGCAACTGTGTGACACTATCACGTCAATATAGACCAAAATGTCTGAGGAATTGAATCTATGCCACGAAGAATGAAGGCAATTGGGAATGCAGACGGTGCTAGCAAGATGTAACTAATAAAGTGTCTAGTGAGCGTAATGTGAACATAAAAGGTGTTTAAAGAGGAGGGCATTCTGGAGTCCAACTTATAAGACATTGGAACAGTTAGAGCAAAAAGGTGGAACCACTCCCCTAGAACACATGAAGTAACATCCATCCATCCATCCATCCATTCGCTTCCGCTTCTCCTTTTCAGGGTCGCGGGGGGGCTGCAGCCTGTCCCAGCTGACATAGGGTTAGGGTTAGGGTTAGGGTTACATGAAGTAACAATATAATATAAAAGCAGGAGCACATCCAGGCACGTCAGTAAAATCTAGGTTAAAAAGGTTAAAATGTCATCTTCAGACCTTGACTTCTAACACTTCAGTCTTTACCCACCAGATGTATCATCACCTGGGTACTGAGCATGAACAGCTTGAAGTCAAGAGATATAAAAGAATATCTCAACCTGGTTAGGCTTTGACCTTTTCTACTTCTAATTTCCAAAAGAGCAGCTCGATATAGAGGACTTAGGTGGCACTCCATGAATAAGAATGTGATACAAACATCTGCTGCTGTCCACATGAGGAAAAGGGTGTCCCTAATCAGTTTAATTTGCAATTAAAATTGAATTGAAACTCCTACAAGATTAATAATAAAAATTCAAAGTGACAAAATGGGTAAAAAAAAAGAAAGAAAATCAGCAGTGCAGTTCATGTGGCTGACAGAGGCACAAATCCTCTGCAGTTTGACGTAAAGAAAAATTAGCTACATTTTATTTACTGATTACTTACAGCAGAAGTGATCACAATTAAAAGGACGTGTAGTTCAATGCAGGTTTGTTGTGTTTTTTTTTTCAAAAATCCTGCATCCTCTCCTCCAAATATACACACTGGTTTCACCAGCTGAGCCATGTTTTTGTTGATGCGCTGGTTAGGAGGCTTGGATGTGGAGGCTATACTGTATTTTAACCTCTTTATGCACTGTGTATCCTGCCAAAGCTCCGTGCTTGCAGGTGAGAGGATGCAGCAGGTGAGGAGCTGGTAGCGCACAGGAATCCCACATTCCAAACTGCCACTGCTAATTAATTTGATATATGGTGGACTAAAAAAATGGATTGTTAAATATTGTCTGTACTCCACAGAATGGCAGGCGCACATTTTAAGAAGTGCGACCAGTCTGTTGTCGAAAAATGTGACAAAAGGCGCGCGCACAGGAGCACACTTCCACGCAGAGGTGTGTGATACAAATGCCTGCTGATGTTCAAATGCAATCACGCATTCTTTCCACTAAGGTAGTGAGTAATTGCAGTCAAGCCATACAGGTTGAGTGAATGAATAATTTATAAAGGCAGCGCAGTAGTTCTCTCTCTCTCCTCCTTTCTCTGCATAATAATGAAGGGAAATCCCTACGGTGGAAACTCCTGCTGCATGGAGATGTAACTAACACAGGGCAAAAGTTTACTACACACACGCGCGCACGTGCGCGTGCACACAAAGATGCAAATTAAAGGGAGGAAGCTTTCAAGAGAACTGGCTGTTGGTGAGTTATTAAAGGTAGCACCATCCACCATCGGATAAAAGCTCAGCAGCCTCTTGCCGCAGAATACTCAACGTGATTGACGGGAGTTTTAATGCAAGGAAAAACTGGTAATTAAGTAGAAATGGAAGATATTTTCTTTCATTATTGATTCAAAAAATATAAAAAACTCCTGCTGATTATCCATCTTCAGTGTTCACTTAGCATCCTCGCTATTTCATGCTGGCAGCTCTGGTTGTTTACAAATAAATTTTACAAAAAGTGACCCTATTAATATTGCAAATATTAATATTACAGGCTTCTCATTTCTGGAGTGTTTATTTAGTCATCTGAAATGACAGCTGCTGGTAGCAGGTTTTATTAACCAGTTGAATATTCTTACTTTTTGACTCTGTGACTTGTTTTTAAGCAAGAAACTTAAAGCTGTCCAAAGATGCAGAAGGGCTTCTCTGAACACGCAAGACGTCAAACCTCGAAGCGGCTTAAGACCACACCAGATGCCACCCCTGTCAGCTAAGAACAGGAAATTGAAAGTATAATTTGCATGGGCTCACCAACACCAGACAATAAAAGATTGGAAAATAGTTGTCTGGTCGATTTATTTTGCAACATTTGGGTCAGACTTTGCATGAGCAACATGAAAGCATGGATCCATCCTGCCTTGTATCAACAGTTCAGGCTGCTGTTGCTGGTTTATTGGTGAGGGGATATTTTCTTGGCACAGTTCGGACCCCTTAGTACCAACTGAGCATCACTTAAGCACCACAGACTACCTGAATGTCGCTCACAATAGTCAGGTACTAACAAGTAATTGCAGCTGTTGCATCATTACAGAGAGAGACAAGTTGCACTTAAACTCAAAGTAATGTCACAAAACTGCTAAAACATGAAAACAAACAGTTACCTACAAGCAAGTTTAAGAAGATGAGTTTTTTTTGGTGCTTTTGAAGAGACCACAGAGTCCACAGTTCTTGGGCTCAGTGGGAGGGATTTCCAGAGTCTGGGGCCTCAGGTGCAAACGCTGTGCAGCCTTGTATGCTGCACAACCAGCAGGCCCTGAAAAAGACCTCTGTGTTCTGTGAGCCGAGCCTTGTTCTCAATGACTTGCTTCTTAAAAGAGAAAAAGCACACACAACCAAGAGTTTATTGACATCTGCATGCAAGAAAAGGGATGCACGCTCAGTGTGGGTCACAGAAAATGCAACTGCTTGACATTTGATTAACTTATTTGCTATTCAAACGTGCTGGAAGGCTGTTCTGGGTTGTTTCAGCCCAGTTGAACTCCCGCTAACATGACTACGAAATAAAACAAGGCCTTTCTTTGATGTTCACCTTGAAATTCATCAATTTCACAGGTAAAAGAAGGTGACAAGTGTCCTAGTTTCCTTATAAGTTTGCTTTTTGCCACTGACATGCGACTGTGTTTTTGTGCGCAGGTGGTGCGCATGCTGGTGGGTGCTCACCCCAACCTCATGAGCAGCCACACTCGACTACACACTCCGCTTCACCTGGCTGCCCGCAACGGACACCACAGCACCGTCCAGACTCTGCTTGAGGCCGGCATGGACGTCAACTGCGTGGTGAGAAGAATTCACTTTTAGCTGTTTTGTTTTTGTCCTCCATCAGGATCCGAGGATTAAACAGATTTCAGGCGCCACGATTTGGCTTAGGCTGAATCGCATTCCTTTTTACACTTAATCTGCAGAACTCGGTGTAAGCTCTTTTAATTGGCACTGCGATGGGCAGCTGGAGACACTTTGAGATTAGTAGCATTTGGATTCTCATGAGTAGCCAAATACTATTTGCTAAACAATAACTAGCATCACCTTATTGTGCTCCAGTTGGTAAGAAAATTTATTTTAGAGGTGTTTACTTTGAAAAGGGTCAATTTAGAGCTAGAGAATCATGCAATGTAAGATGTGTTTGGCTGCTAGGTAATACTTGACTTTGACAGTTTGTTCATGTTATCTGGTACAGAGTGGGGGGAAAAAAAACTTGAAAAAAAATCTTTATCCTCTTGCTAAATCTTTCAAAATCTCCTCCATCCTGTCATTTCTTGTCTGTGTGAATATTTGAAAAGCTGCGGTCTCCTGTTGTAATAAAAGAAAAATAGAAGTTAGTCTTTTTTTCACATATGTATTTCACCACAGGCATGGATGCTTGGAAGATTCTACTTTTGAAAGGATCTGCTTCCTTCATCTGTCGTGTGTGTCAGAGAGCATATACTGTATATACGTTTATGCGGCACATGCCTTCCATGGTATGGTGGCGGTGAGGGATGAATAATTAATTGAGAGAGCAGGCTGAGAGGAGAAGGAAGAAGAAGAAGAAAGAGGACAAGGTGTTCCAGAGAGGCCCGTTCTTTGCACATCTCTTTATATTTTCATTAGAGGAAATGGAAACAGGGTCGGTTACAGTATGTGGAGCTTCATTACTGCTCAGTCTCTAATGTGACTTTTGGATCTCTCCGCTCCTCTCTCCATTCATATTTTGCCTTTTTGTGCATTCTGAGTTGTCTGAATGATCCAAATACAACTTTGTCCCGACCCTTTCTGGGCCATTTGTTTTTGTGAAGTCTTGTCAAAATGCAGCCACGCTTTGCTGCCTTCTTGAACACTGTTGTCTTTCTCCGGAGAAAAGCTGAGCTGTTTGACTTTGCTCACTTGCCTTAAATGCAGAAACATAGCCCCTTACTATACCAACTGGTCTCTTTGGACTTATTACTGTATTGCTCGCACCACAAGCCATATTTTGGCTTCATCTGTGTTGGGGCAGCACAGAAACACCACAGCTGATCTTTGGCTTGGTGGGCTGAGCTGTTTTTTTATCTGGACTGATTTAATTTATACTAATGTGATGGTGCTATTGATTCAAAATATAAAACCACTGTGATTGTTTGTTCATTCATTGCCATCTCATGTCTCATTCTCCACTCCAAAGGGCTCCAGCTACAGATCCAGCCATCCATTTTCTTAACCACTTATCTAGTTCAGGGTCTCTGTGGGGCTGGAGCCTGTCCTTGCTGTAATTGGCGAGAGGCAGGGTATACCATGGACAGATCGGCAGCCTATTGCAGGCCTAAAATTTGCACTCGCATTCACACCTACAGCTAATTTAGAATTGCCAATTAGCCTAACATGCATGCTTTTGAACTGCGGAAGGAAGCCCGAGCACTCGGAGAGACTCCGCACAGGTACAGGGAGAACATCCAGTCTCCACAAAGAATAGTCCCAGGTGGCAAGAGTGCTAACCGCTGCAATACTCTTGCAATACTCTGCTGCCCAACAACAGATACTTGTCACAATGACAGCTCATAAGGTCAATAAAGGCCTCACCATCATTCATTCTATGCTGGCTTGAGGATTTTGGTGTCCAATCTGCAAGCCATTGATTAGATTAGAACAGATTTAAATTAATTACTCATAAAACAGCTGTTAAGCAGTTGTATGTCCTGACGCCTTGTAAAGTCAGCATTAATGGGGGTGTTTTGGTGAGGATAGAATGGAGACTAAAGTCAGAGCTTAAGATTTGCCACCTGTTCTGTGTTCCAAGCCTTGCTTGTGATTGACTGCAAGAATGAGATTACGCGTATTTTGCAGCTGATCTTCGTTTCCACTTTAGAGTGGCTGGGCTCGGCCTTGGAGATGAGCCTTATGAGATTTTTTTGGCAGCGATTACTGTAACCAGGAGTTGCTCTTTTTATATGGAAAGAAGCCAGCTGAAGTGGTTCAGGTGGCTGTTGAGTAACTTTTTGGAGGTTTTCGAAGTGTGGCCAGCTGTTAAGAGACCCCAGGTTACACCCAGAATTCACTATATTTGCTGCATGTCTTAAATGAAAGGGGGGGGTGTCTTTCGATGCCTGAGTAGGATCTGGAAAACTTTGCTGGGGAGTGCTGCTGCTTATTCTTCTGCCAACACCACCTGAGCTGAGATAAACAGTAGAAAATGTATGGATATAATTTACTCTGTAAGCCATTTTTTCCACATGAAATTTACATTTCTTTATTTAATCAGGCTAATTATTTAATTGTTTTAACTTGAAAATGTTCACCAGAAATATCAATAGAGTGCAAAATATTTACAGGCATTATCCTTTGGACAAGACAGAGGTCGAAATCAGGGATATCAAACTCATTTTACATCGTGTGCTGCATACAGGACATTTTGATCTAAAGTGGGTCGGACCAGTGAAATTCCCCTTTCTGTCAGTATAAAGTGGTTTAACCACAGATTTAATCCTTGAAACACCTTAAAATGAGAAAAATAAGTGAAGTTTCAACAGTGCGCCTCAGTTTTTCTACTTGATAAAGAAGTCTTGCTGTAGCACGACTCTCTGGGCTTAAATTGTAAATGAACGTGTAAAATTACAGAAAATCTCCTTTTTCCCTTTTTTTTACTGTGCACCTCTATATAAAACATAAATTTCACTAGTAGAATAAGTAATTGTTAATCTATTACTTAATTACTTTGGTGTAGCGTAAATTGCCATGGGGGACATATTTAGGAAAAGCATGAAAATATTAGTAGTATGAAAATGCAATTAAAAGTCCAAAACATTTGCTCTCATTCACATTTTCCAAAGCTGTCCAATGGACCGCTTCTGGCCCTCGAGCCTTAGGTTTGACACCCCTGTGGGGTTGTTCAAAGCTCATTGCTAACATGTTCACCTAAAAAAATTCATAGTTTGCACATTAAGTCACATTATAGGAATGGACACTTTGGGGCAAAACAGGCTTTTCTTTGCTGCCAGCATTTATTTATTTATTAATGAGAAAGTTGTTAAATTGGATGTGATAATGACTCATATAGCACTTCATGCAAACACCCTCCTAACCCTGTGCAGTGAGTAGTGTCCACCAATTCTTCCTTCTTTCCACTAAGATTGTCAGTGGGTCATTTAAACAGTAATTTTTGATTTCATAACATATTGTGGTAAAATAAACAGAATATTACTCTTTTCTCTAAAGCTGCCGGTTCTGAATCAAGGGAAAACTTCTGCCGAGAACTTTAGAAACAGGGCTCGATCAGAGGTTGTGCATTCATGAGACAAAACAATTTTTCAAAGCCTTTATAGGAAACATCCTGTTGTGCCCCAAAATCTTTCAAGGATCTAAAATGAGAAGCTGTTGCTACGTATATAGACTGAGATAAAGGGAATAATCTGAGAGAAGTTAACTTTTGCTGCTGCCAAAATCCGATCTGACTCGATGTTCATTCACTGCTGAGACATATGGCATAACAGATGCTATGTTCTCCCTTTTCCTGGCTGTATAACGTACAGTTTGTATATAGTATAAATAGTGTGTGGACTGCGGAGGGTCTGTGACTGTGAAACAGAACTTTTTGTCACATTGCGTCATCCACAAAAAGTGTTGTGGACGTGAGAAGAACTTGATGGGTGTGCATGTGTGTTTGTGTGGATTTTATCGCTGGAGAGATGAAAACAATTTGACCTCCTGGATATGGGAGCCATTGTGAGGCTCTCACAGTGTGGAGATGCATGACTCAGTGGCACTGCACCTATCTTCTCTGCCTTCTGTCCTTGTTACAGGCTGTGCATGTCTGTTTGCGCCTGAATGTGTGCATGTCTGCTCAGATCTGAAGAGGAGGGCTGTGTTTCTCTGCAGGGATTTGGCCTCAGGCTCCATGTGTCTAGAGAAGATGAACAGTGCACGCCTTTGATTTGCCTCATCTCCCCCACTACTCACACTTCTGCAAATCTCTCGCTCTCTCTTTTTCTCACTTTTCCTCTCCACCTAGTGATCAAAAGCACTGCAAGTCTGATATCTCAAATCTTCTCTGCAATTTACCCTTGACTTTTGTTCTGCTCGTGTCTATTTTTTGCTGAAAATAATGCGCTGGTGGCAGTGCTTTCTCTTCTGCTCTATTAGCCATCATTATTTTACGTTGGATGATAATTTGAGAGAAGCTGTTGCATACTGGCTGAGTGAAATTGCCCTCTTGGTTGGTTAAACTTGGTCAATTAGAGTGAACTTACACTCTAATTGACCTACACTCTAATCAGAACATGTGACCCTGTTTCTTGTTATGACGGGTCAAACACTGCTCGACTATGATGTCATGCATTTCTGTTAAGTGGGATTTTTATTTAATCTCAGTGAAACTGTAATGCGCAGTAAACGTGAAGGCTCTCCTGGGTTTACTTACAGACTGTATGTAAAAGATGAAGACAGTCATTTTCCTCATAGTCTATTACACAGCTAGTTCTTTTTGTGCAACCAGAGGAGTCCCCCCGTGCCTGGCCATTAGAAAGAATGCAGGTTTAAAATGCGTCTGCATTGGCTACGCTTTTCAGACCATCTTTGGTTTTTATAAAAGTCCCATATTTGCTGTTGATGTTCAGCTGCAGTAACATCAGGTAAACGGGCAGATTTAATGGCTTTCCTGCAGAGCAAAGGCTTTTCTTTATGAGGCTTCGGTGAGAAACACAGCAAGTGTTGATTTGTCCTCTTTCTTCCCATCTGCTTTGCTCTCTTCACCATTCCTCCTGCTCTTGTCTCTCCCGATCCTTCTCTCTGTGTGTTCTGCAAGGCCACACTTTCAGGACTGTACTATACTGTTGACTGTGCATAGTGGATGCTGTGGGGGACTCACAGATGGCCTTCCAAGAATGGAAATCAAATGGTGGTGTCGCTGTGTGTGTGTGTGTGTGTGTGTCTACGTAAGAGAGAGAGTGAGAGAGTGTGCAGGTCAGTAATTGGAGTCATGCCATATAGAGCTGTCTGAGTGAGAATGAATAATTTATACATGCAGCACATTTTATTTTCTCCTCTGTCTTTCCATACGTCTCTCTCACACGCTCTTTCATCTTCTGTCTGTTTCCATAATAATGAGGGGGGAATCCCTACAGTATGGAGGAATGTGACACTGGATGGCCTATAGTCAACACAGGGCAAAAGTTTAGAATAAACACACACATCTTTGTACATAAACAGGCCGCTTTTACTAACACTATACAGAAACACAAAAATACACTTTTGATGCTTGGGGTGCACACAGCTCCTAATTTTCTGTCGGGCGTGCATACGAGGGATGATGTGGCCGTTCACATTCACACATTTACTCTGTCATCCCGTCCTGAGCAGTGATTGCTACATTTCTGCCTGCTGTTGTGAAACCGATTCATCTGCCTTTCAATTGCAGGAAACTCCGAGTGAGAACTGCCTTCCTTGTTTCCTCATGACATCACTGCATATTCTCCATGGGAAACAGGACAGGAAGTGGTATAGGAGGTTCAGGAGGGCAAGATGTGTGTACTGGAACAGGGGGTGGATCTCTTCCTGAGCTACCACCTCCTCTTACTTGCATGAGGGTAGAGGTTTAGTTTGACAGGGTAGAGGTCCACATTCTGATAAACTCACTGGCGCTACAAATTTGACAACTTGTCTGTTTTCACTTTGGATTTACACCTGCAGGATTTTCCTAAGAGATCTGGACCCTTGACCTTTTGAACTCTTAAAGACGGAGGAGCTGTTTCGTATGGCATCATAACACAATTTTGCCATCAATCCCTTCTTTGTGTTGATGACGCCTTAGTGTCAGGGGAAACAGAAAAAGTTGAGTATTCCCTGCAGAGGACGACCACACTGATATGGTGTAGTGTTGCGTTGAGCAGAATTTCCTGGCAGCGTATGTATCAGCAGATCTGGCTGTCGTCCAGATAATTTGTCTTCATTATGGCTGAAACTTTTATTCAGTTCAGGGTTTCATCTGGGGTTGTCAGGAAGCCAACCATGAAGGATGCAACGCATTCAGCATGTGTGGGTTGCTGCCTGTGCGAGTGTATGTTCCTATCATGGCTGCGTATACATAAATGTGTCAAGTCCACGTGTCTCTATGCTTGTGTCTGTGTGTGTGTATCCCTGATGGTCTGTGTTGCTTCCAGCAGTGTGTGCAGAACAGTTTGTTTAATGTTCCATAAAGATGTAAAGGATCATAATGTCCTGTAAAGCTATAGAGCAGTAACTTCATCAGAAGTAAAGATATACTTACATGATTTCCCTCATATATGGATTCTGTTTTTGGATGTGTGTGTGTGTGTGTGTGTGTGTGTGTGTGTGTGTGTGTGAAAATCTCTCCAACTGCTGATAGTCTTTGCTGAGGCTGGCATATCAGAAGCAGTTCATTAACTCATGTTGGTTCTGGTTGGAGTGGCCCTTCAGCTTGCTGTGGATCTCAAGAGCAGAATGAGTCAGTTGGACTGCAGGACGAGAGTCTCAAGTAGCTGAATGATGCTGCAAATGACCAAAAATAGTAAGCTAGCTGTTTAGCTGTGAGAATATCATCATTCCCTTGGCAAAAAAATGTTCAAATTGCTAAAAAGTAGTTGATATACAGTACCAGTCAAACTGTGTCCAAAATTTTGACTTTTAACCCATACTGTTTCTGACCTATTGACCCAATTTATTTTTATTTTATAGCTTATTTTTGTTAAGTATTCTGATTAGGTATGGAAACAATAGACTGAA
>VUQK01029022.1:0-11582 GCA_015106715.1 Bujurquina vittata | reverse complement strand
AATATTTTTAAAAAAAAGTTTCCATAAAGTAAAAAAAAAAAAAAAATAGATGTCCTAAAATTACAGTTGTCACCAATCATGTGCTTCATTTTAAGTACAAGTTTCACCGTGTGCTGGCATGTTACTTCACATTTTGGAATGAAACAATCACAATGTGCAATCGCAGCAACAACGCTGAAAACACCACAACCAGAAACCAAAATTAAAAAAACCGGACTCTAAATCTGTGTTACTCAAAATAGAAGATACATAAATAATCTTTACATTCTGTACAGGGATGTTCATAAGACACTCACTGTGGAAGGTACATTCAGAAATGTGGCTACACTCTCAGTACCTACAGCATTTATGATATGTCACTTAGGAGAATACTCAGCATCAGAACACATATGTGCGCGCACAAATGAACACATCTACGCGGCGAGGATCCTCTCCGCTTTTAGAAGCCAACTGTGAAATAAGCTTCATGAAGCTGGACCACTGACGTGGAGCGGGACGCACGGTGCCGGGCCGCTGCTCCGAGTGTAGCAACTCCATGCAAAAGGTGGAGGTAATAATTATCAGTTAAATACAAGAACAGCTACAGCGGACACAGAGCTGCTGGGTTTTCCGCACCTCCTGCTGCGAACGCCCATAAACTACTACACTTACTGTGTTCGGCTTACTGCTACAGTTTGGCCCTGCAACTAAAGGGGGAGGATTTTGCTATTGTTTCGAGTTCTGTGGTTGTATTATAAGATGTTCAGGACTGGTTTCTGCAATATGCACCACTCATCTTACTCCCCCCCGCTCGTCTTATCAGTGAAGGGTGACGAGGTAAATTTGGTTAAGCCCATCCCCAGGGAACAATTGACTTGATGTCCATTTTTCACATGTAGTAGGGAATATGGAGAGTAGTGTAAACCCACATTCATGAAGAATGGAAGGTACGTAAAGGAAGAATTGATTCTCCCCTCGCTGCAAACACCTCAGTGCCCAGCACCGTTGCTTGTGTTTGGCTCAGCAGGAGTCGAGGATCAGAGGAATCAGGTCGGTGAGCATGAAGCTCTGCATGATCTGCATGTAATGGGAATCCTTACATACAGTGTAAAAATGTGGACTACGGTATATACTGTATATAACAGATGAGTGTAGCCACCCTTACATCGTCCGCTGGTTTGTGGGCTTCCATTTTGAAGCCTTGAATTTAGCATTTTGACCGTCGCCGTCTTGTTTTTTTTGGGGGGGGCTGTCACAAGCAAGGGGTGCACGTGACTGAGAAACCAAGGGCTCTGCATGGCCGTATGGTAATGACTTGTCAATCAAGTTGGTCCTAAATCCTTCCCCATCTTTCCATGTACTTTCAATCAGGTTTCCTTTTTGCAACATGATCAGTCAACTCCTCGCTGGCTATTAGAACAAATTGGCTTAACTTTTTGGTCTTGGAGGCTACATCCATCTTTCATATACAATATGTGCACAGATGATCTACGATGAAGTCCAAAAATGCTGATGGAAAGCAGTTTTGCGTGGGCCGTTTCCTCCGAAAGATTAGTGCTTCATGGAGCGGTGATTTCTATCTTCTATCTTAATCTGCGTGTCAGGAAGTGTTGATGCTTAGGCCTGATTTACTGCAGACAGAGATATTAGCAACGTGCACATGTACACTTGCTGAGTATGCTAATGCATCCTCCCTTCTTCCTCAGACACGACCTCGCGCTGCTCCCGAGTACTTTCACCTAATGAGGAGGCGCAGTGGAGCCCGAGCGTACGTGCCAAAGGGCACTGCTGTTGTAGCGAGGGAAAAATCACGTGTCATTTACGACTGCAAGCCAGGACAGCTGCCATCGTGTGCTTCTCTATCAGTAATTCAATAAGAAAAACTGTTGAACTGAAATGCACAATCATGAATGTCAGATCGCTTGTTGAATACTTTTACTCTGGTCACTTATGAAGCGACGCTAACGGTTCCAGAGAGGCTCGCCTGGCCACACACACACACACAATCACACCTCTTTATCCAGTAACCTGCAGCAGAACGATTCAGAGGTATTAATGACTGTAACGATTCCTGAAGTGCCTATCTTTCATGCATTTTCAGAACACAGCGAGGCCAGCCTCGGAGCAATGATCTGTAACGTACTTTAGGCTCTGCTTTCATCCAGGTAGATCCATTACTGGAGGGAGGTTTGGGTGTAACGCATATTTTACCCTGTGTATGATGGTGGTGCCTTTCTCAAGTTGAAGGTGTCACAAAGTTTCCCTGGCAAAATAAAAACAACAGTGTCCAGCTTTTCTTTTCTAGTTCAGAGAGGGAAACCATGTAGGGCTTTACAACTGTCTCCTTTTTTTAGTTGTCCTTATTCAAAAGGTCCAACTAGAATAATGCCCTCCATCACAAAGTACCCTGATCAGCAGTGAAGAATCCACCTTCCTTCTTTTTCCTCCTCCTCAGTCGGTGGGCCCTCCAGCAAACAGCTGCCACAAGCAGCATCACAACGCCAACACACAGCAGTGCCACCGACACCACTTTGGTCTGGAGCAGCGTGTTAAAGGTGAAGGTCACCCCGGTTCCTGCCATGCCAATTACTAACGATATAACGCCGAACGGGAACACGCAGCGGTACCAGGACTTCTCTGTCCCGCCTGTAGCCTGGGCAAGTCTCTCCAGCGTGGGGAGAGACTCTGGAGGTTTGGCCGAGCCCCTTCCAACGCTTCCCTCCACCTCCCCTCCTTCTCCGCAGCCATTCAAACCCTGGTTCTCAGAGTCAGGGGGTAAGTTGTTGGCCTCGCTGTTGTTGCTGCAGTCCAGGTCCGGATGAAGTACCGGGGCTGGGGGCTGGCGGCCCGAGGAGCAGCCCATCTCAGAGCTGCTGCCCTTGGGCGACGAAGCGAGAGAGGCTGCCCGTCAGCAGCGGGGGTCCTCTTAGAGTACGTTCGATGATTGCTACTGCCGCTTATGACGCTATAGGGGGTTTCTCTGAAGCTGCTTCTAGTGCCAGAGAGGTTGCTGCTGCTGTTGTTGCTCTCAGTACTTATCGCCAGCATGTGCCTGCAACTGGAGACACAGAGAGAGAAGACCTGAAAATAGAAAGCAGGAGATGGGGGGGGGGACAGGGCTAAACGGAGAAGAAAACGCAACTACTCAGCAAACATTCAAAGACGGATGCAAACATTCATATATAAAGGATAAAACAGGGGAAAACAGCAAAAGCTAGAAGATAAGAGATGAGCTACAAAGAGGAAGCACTCACCCTTTATTTTCACTATCCATCAATGAGTGAATGTTTTCAGTGCAGCCTCGTCTCCTGCGCGGCTCGCGGCACCACAGTGAGCGTGTGTGTGTGTGTGTGTGTGTGTGTGTCGTGTGATGCCGATGTTCATAGACTATATAATCACAGAGGAGAGGAGGTGGAGCCTGCTGGACGTGGCAGACGGGATGCGAGGATCTGATTGGCTCCCCTGGCAGAGTGATTGAGGGAGGAGGGGCTGGGACGAGGTTAACTGTTCAGCGGTCTCATTCACTGGTCTTAATTCATTATTTAGTGTGACATGGAATTTGAGATAGCCCTTAAAGGCGCTGCCCTTTTCCATAATCAGCAGAATCAAAATGACACAAAAAGAGAAAAAAAGAGGCTGTTTGGCAATGAAAGCCAAGCAACAATGGACAAAAATACTATGAAGCAGTTTGCATTAAGACACCTTGGCTTGTACGGCATGTGTCTTTATTTTCCCGGCTGCTGTCGCACACATTTACAGGGTTATGTGAAATATCTCCAGTTGTGTTACAAGATCTCCACCCCAGGGGTGATGATGGAATATAATTACAGTTGGGCAGAAACCTGGTATCTCCAAACTGTCACCTTTTCAGCATGAAAACCAGACTTGTCGCCGGCTTGAATGATCAAATTGTGAGATTATTCAGCGGAGTTTCTTAAGAGATTTAATCAGCCAGAGCGCTGACAAATCCATAAAGGTCACAGAGAAGCCAGGCGTAATTAGTAAAGATTAAACAGCACCCAAATTGTTATTAATGGGTTTTTTCCAGCAGCTATTTGTAATTCCGAATTTAAGTGGAAACATTATTTCACATTAACTGAGAATGAGGCTGCCCCCCCCCCCCAGTCTCCAGTTGCAATCCTGTGCTTCTGTCTTTGTGTTTGCCTGCAGAAAAGCACGATGATTGGCCTCATCATGGTCATGCTTGTGTCACACTTCTTCCCTAGGAATGGCTTCTGTCACGTAATCGTTACTTTATCAGTGCCATAATTATCTCCCTTCTCCAGCAGACACTGAAATGTGCAGTCTGCAGCATCTGCTGTAATTACCCCACGTCCGATTTTGGCTGATATCTCACGGGCACAGTTCCTCTGGAGGGAGCTTTACTCTTATTGGGCGAGTTAAACTGCAAATTTCCTCTTACTGAGGTCCAGTAAAAATGGCAGCGGGTACCAGAAAGACTGAAGCCATGGAGGCGGAGCGCTGAATGTGAGGTGGGAGATGTTTGTCGTGCAGCTCCTTCACTAACTCATTAACTAACCACTACACAATGACGTCAAAAGGCATCGAGTTGTGCTGCGCACTGCAAGCCACAACTGTTGGTCTAAATGACAATGATAACAACCATAAATGGATTCATTCGCTCAGTAAGGAAATGTAACATTTTTCCTGGCCCCGAGCATGTGGTGCTCCTCAAAGACACAAAAACCTTTTTAACGTCATGGCGGGTTCTTTTTTTTTCACACCAAAGATTTTCAGTTCCAAGAACAGCAGGTGAGATGAATCCCATTAATGATGGCTATGCTTGTATGAAGCGACGCAGGATGTTTTCTCCGCACGCCGGCAAGAAGGGCTCTGAAAGTGGCACAAAAAGCACAATGCAGTCATTATTAGTGTATAATTATTTGCACCTGCGCTTTCTTGGTTGTGATCTGCTGCTTTGCTCGTCTGATGTTACAAGAGGAACTACAAGAGCAAATTGGATCGCTATTTTCCCAAGTCTTTGTCGCAACCACAGCTATCACCATCTGGTGGCCTTCAATTACAATGCAGGGCTGAAGACACGTGCACTGGCTTCATTTTTCCTGCCCGGAAGCTACGCTCACTTTTCGTACCGTCTATAGTCAGCTGATAGCTTAGCATTAAAAAAAATAATCAGGAAATCAGAAGGCAAACCAAAAGCAGGAAGGAAGCAATTATCAAAAAAAAAAACAGGAAGAGGAAACACGGAAGACAAGGAAAACGCCAAAACAGTGAGAAAGTAGGACGATAAGAGCATCAGAAACATGAGAGACTCATTTAAAACATGGAGCAAAACTAGAAAGCAGCACCACGACAAATGCAGCTACTAAAGAGAAAAGCTAGCATCTGAGTTTAAGCTAGCATCTGATGGCTTCTCATCATGAAGCCTAAAAACCATCCGGGAAAAAACAGGAAGAGGAAACACGGAAGACAAGGAAAACGCCAAAACAGTGAGAAAGTAGGAAGATAAGAGCATCAGAAACATGAGAGACTCATTTAAAACATGGAGCAAAACTAGAAAGCAGCACCACGACAAATGCAGCTACTAAAGAGAAAAGCTAGCATCTGAGTTTAAGCTAGCATCTGATGGCTTCTCATCATGAAGCCTAAAAACCATCTGGGAAACATTCAAACTGTCTCAAACTAGTAAACACTAAATTAATACCTTTAAAAGAAACATTAGGCTCTTGTTGTTGGCTCGTTTTTTGGCATTTTTGAACAGCTCACCGACTGAACAACAGTGGTCTGTTTTTTAGGGGTTTTTTTTGATGACGATAAATCATCTTTAATACGACAACTGTTGCTTTTTATTCAGGCAGGAACAGCTCTCCTATCTGCCACGAGCACATATGGGCCAGATTTTTTGGTTTCCTTCTTTTTTGTTATAAAAGGTGCAATGATGCATTTTGTTGTCGCCTGTCTTGATGATATCTTTTCTAACCCGAAAGCAAGGTAACCAAGCGCCACGAGCGACCCCACCCCCCCCCAAGTGAATGAAAACCCAGTCTGCAGCAAGAAAAGAAAATAAACCCTCATGTTTAATGGGCCTTTTCTGATGCTTGTTACGCCAAATGCCCTCAGATCCTGTCAAACAGCATGTTTTTGTATCACGGCCACAGAGAAAGCTGCTACATATAAAGATTATCTCCTTAATCTGGACCTAAATCGCACTGGCAGTGAAGGAGCCGTTACCTTGGTGCTTTTTTTGTGCGGCGCACGTTGTTGTCTTTGTGTTTCTATTTGAGCAAGAAGGTCAGTCTAATAACAGAATCCCTCAATAAGGGTTAGTGTGAGTGTTTCAACAGACAAGGGGGGGGTGAAAAAGTAAAGGGTGGGAGGCGGAGGCGGGGGACGGATGGATGGAGGAGAGCTATAGAAAGATCTCACATGCTACTGTCCGCTGTGCTGCCGTCACCCGTTCACGCTCTGCAACAATGAGGAGCTTTGTGCCGAAGATAGGCATGAAGAGACACATGTACCCACACGGGCACACGCACACAAAACCGCCCACTACGCACACACACACACACACACACACACTCACACAGACCGAGAATCCTTATGGGTCAGTGCAGCTGATGATTGTTTATCAGAAGGTGAGATGAACAAAGAGAAAATAAGTGGCAAAAAATGTGGGAGATGCGCTTCCATGTGTCGCTGCAGACTTGACAGCAACAACAGGCGGTGTTGTTACAGATCTGTGCAGACTGTTGTTTTCCTTCAGTTTGGGGCTGGAAACTGAAAGTTAAGCATCGCTGCAGCGAATTATAACAGTGAGAGTGTGAGATTTCAAAGGTAACAGGATTCATAAAACTAGTTTTGTGGCTCAGAAAGAATTAAATTACTACTAAATCAGTATATTCTCATGCACATACGCAGATGAATTCCCAGTTTATTATAATGTTTCAAATAAGATGCTTATAATGTGTGATGGTTACAGGAGGTATAAAACACATTTTTATGATTTTACAGCTGTCTGCCCTCTGAGGTCTAAGTCGACACCGCTGACAATCCCAACCTTAAACCCTAAGTCTAACCATAGACAATCAAACAGTGTAGTTTTTGGCCACTTGTTTGCCATGCGTTGGCATTAAGGTCATTTTAATTGACACACACTAAAAACTTGTTTAAATTTCCCCCCATAAAATCCATCCAAAATAAAGGGTTTGGGTAGCTTTAGGGCTACCATCTGTGATGACTTCACAGGGTTACCCTATAACCCTTTAAAACAACATACAGAAGCAGCAGTTCAGATCCAGCTCTAAATTAGACGTGCAAAGAGGTAGAAAACAGTGATTTAGAGGGTTGTATAGCACTAGTATAGAGCACCTTTCAGTGTGGACACGACGCCATTGTTCACTGAATGAATGAGCAGTAGAAGAATGTTAAAGGCTCATGAGCCTTTTTCCACTGATTGGACGCCAGTGAGCCAACATCCTGCTGGAACACTGGGTCCTTTATCTGTATTGTCATATCTTTTGACCCTGCAAAACATGGGTCTAGACCAGGCACACCCTCCCATGGCAATGCCCACCCCCCGTGTGACCCACCATTCTGCAGTAATCGGGAGTGAGAGGAGTCGACGCAGCTTCCAAACTCCCCACGTTCCAGTGCCTCTGCAGGTTACCCCTGAACAATTCCAGTACACGGACGCCTCAAGACAAAAGGTTTCCATTGCCAGAGGCACACACCTGTGTCCCAGGGCCTCACGACAGTTCCCCGAGGGTGGGTCAGAGTTGTTTAGCCTGCATAAGGTCTCACTCGGGCTATGCAGGCGGTTTGTATGTTGGGTCTGATTAATATATGTGTGCATGCACATGCCCATGTGCTTGTTTATCTGGTCCCACCCAGATCAGCATATTTTCTTCTCGTCTTTTCTTCCACTTGCTCAGTAGCCACACAAAAACTCTTTGCCTGCAGCGGGGCTCGTACGTGGCCCGGGGCCTTCCAGGAGGACGGGACATTGGTGAGGTGCTGCGACGGGCCTTGGCAGGTTGAGTGTTAGCTCGACGTTCATGCTGACAAGCCCATCTGGCAGTGACTGGTGCCAAATCATGTCCTGTCAGCCTTGCTTATGCTGCCATCCGCCCTCATCCTTGTGAACACTTTCAGGATGTCCACTTGTTCTCCTGTACCTCTTCCAAAGTAAAATGCCAGTGTTGTGGTTAGGGATTATGCATAAAAGTAAAGTTTCCTTTGTAATGCTTACATAACTAGATAAACAAATAAAAATAATCCTTTTGCCTTAATACGTTGGATTTCCTAAAATTCTTCTTTTACCTCAAGCAGCATGTAGCCAGGACTATAGCGACCCATGAGGACATGTTGATGCTTTAGTGGAAATTTGGATACAATTAAACCATGAGTATTTACAAAGCATTAAATGTGACCTAATGGGCAAAACATCTGACTTCTGGTCAGAAGATTGAGGGTTTCAGTCCCTTTGTGGCCGTTTCAGGAGTCAGTATGGTGCTTTATAACAGCGACTATTGTGATGCTGTGTTTTTGGATGCATATTTAGATGAAACGGTGGATTACTACTACTGCACAAACTTGGTTAGCAAGCTGTATCCATTAACTGTGCAGGTGCAATGCACACATACGGATATCTGTGAATTAGTGCTAAGTAATACTGGAAATTCACCAAAAGTGAAACAAATGTCTTTTGATGCTCTGTGCCACATGGAGTCATAATATTAGTCAAATAATTGCAATATAATACTCCCAAGGGTGCCAACAACACAAAGCGAGTAGAGGGGTCAAGTTTAGCGACTGCAGTCAGTGGCGGTAGGTCCTAGTGGCCATTGATCAGCCCAATATCCAAATGTATAGGTTATTAAAAAAAAATCACCAATATGGGGGTGTATAACTTGCTCCTGGGGGCAGTGTGAAGTGGCCACGGAAGGCACTTCCATGTTGACTTCAGCTGCAGAGGCTGCCCACTGGATTTCATTTGAAATGCTCCGCTGGCTAATGCTATGTTTCATTTCTGCTTAGCTAGCCCAGTCGCTAGTGCCATTGCTTTGCCAGTGCACAGTGAAGTGGCAAAGCTCCTAAAGACACACTGAAGACATCAGTGTGTTTGTCTGGTTGTTGAATCCACCACATCCACCTCCTGTCTGCTTCATTGCAGCACGTAGCGCTCGAAACAAACGCTGCCTCTGATTGCAATCCAGCTAGTGATTGCATTTCACATAATTGCAAAAGCAACGCACACACAAGACAATCTTCCAGTACTTTTTTTCCCAATAAGAAGTCTATTTGGCTTCAGTTTATTGGGGTCAAGGTAAAAAGTCTCTTGACACATAATATATATATAACTGCTGACCCTGGCAACAAACCCATCACTAAAAGGTAAGCGGGAATTCACATCACTGATGCTAACTTTGGTGTTTTAGTTTAAGAAGAAGGAATGAGAAATTCAAAAAAACCCTTAAAAAAAAAGAAGCTCCCAACAATAAAAAATAATTAGACATAAATGAAATTGAGGGGAGAAAAAAAAAGAGAAAATGGCAGCACTCAGAGAAAAAAGACTGCACAACAAAAAGCGAAAGAGGACAAAAATAGAGAGCTGAATAAATAAAGATGGACTTGACACTGAATAACCCTGAAGCTGAGAAGATGAAGACTGACAATCATGTGTGGGAGTTTGTGGGAGTTTCAATTAGAATAAGTCTATATATAAAGTTTTTTTTAGCGCTGCAATCTTGTCAGTAGTGTCAGTGAAACGTCTCTTCAGAATCGGGCAGTCCTCACAACTCACCAGCTTGATAACCACGCGCTAATCATGTGATTTCAAACGGACGCTTTCATTGATGACATATCGTTATAAATTCTAATTTACAATAGCGGTCTTTCGAGGCTTAAATTGATCTTGCCGCTCCCTCGTCGTGCTTCTCACAATCTCCTGATTTCCCAGCAGTCACGGTGTAATTGCTGTATGTGCAAACCTAAATCTGCAGGATGTCAGGGGATACAGAAGTGTTTGATAGTAAACTATTCCCACAACTGTTCTGCATACAACAGCTTACAACTGTGGGCTGCAAACATCTGCATTTATTAACTTTTTCTTAATATCTTAACATAATCTTAATATTTTCCGACTACGGGATCAGTCCTGTCATGTGTCTTTTTGTATGTAAGCAGAATAATTTGCCAGAAATGGGACTTTTAGGAGTTTCAAATGAGAACTTTTCTGCCTTTGCTTATTTTGTTGCCATTTTCTACAACAATCGCGCATAATCATTTAAAAATGTGGCCAGAGTTTCAAGTAATGGACACAGCATATGGACAAGAAATGCAAAGCTTAGGCCGTGAAGACCCTGTTTGTGAGAGAAGGTGACGATGCAAGGAGGAGAGATAGTGGGCGCAGATGAGTTTTGATAAAATGCTAAAATTTTACTTACCAAAATTGGATTATAATTATAATTTATGCACAGGAAACTTTCTTTTAATTTTAGTACAACCGAACAAACAAACAATACAAACGAGGCAGACCTGGTGCTATCCAAAAAAAGCAGACACAAATGATGGAAGAGTGATTGCAGATAACATTTATTTGTGGAAGGGCGGTGAGAGGCAGAATCGAGGAGGTGGGATTACTGTGCCGGGTGTTGCCGGGTTCCAGAGCAGAGGAGGGAGAAAGCTGGAGACGGCGCACACCAGAGAGCAAAGAGTAAATTGCAGAGGGCAAAACCCAGCAAATTAATAATAAATAGCAATATAGATTTTTTTTAAAAGTAGGTTTGCTGACTGTAGTAGGGGTGGGGGGTGGGTGGGTGTTCAGGCCTTTCAAAAAAGGTCGCTGAGCTTCCTCAACTTAATTCTGACATGTTTTTACATGAGAGAAAGCTGAAAGCAGAATAAGAAGCAATTAAGTCATACAATTGAGTAATGAAAGAGTTCAACAGGAATATCTGGAGCAGGTCAGTGAGGTAACTACTCAGCTGAGGCCTGTGAGTCTGCAACAGTAGCTTAGAGCATCTGCAGTGACATACAGTAACTAGCTCAGGGGCTAAGTGGCTGATGGAGACTGACGACAGCAAATTTATTAGCCTTTGCTTCCAGCTTTAAAGAGCAGTCTCACTTGGAAATTCCAAGATCTTGCACTTACCCCCCCCCCCCTTTATTAATCTACTCGTGAACCTTGAGCAGATGTCTTTACTACCTGCTATCGAAGACGCGTCATTATTTTGTATGGCTCATGCTATTGCTTAATGTATATTTACTGTGTAGCCTGAGTGCAACTGTGCTCATAAGCAAAATATAAGCCTCTTTGTCCTCTGTTTTTAGTGAAACAGCAGAGCGTTTCATTAAAACAAAAAAGAGTGAAAAAAGTAGCTGATAACGTGGACACTGGCCCTCTGCAGTCTACAGCAACAGTTTGGCAGGGTGGCAACAGCAGGGCATTTGTAGAGCGTTGCCCGCTGTGATAGGAAGCATCTGGTCAGGCCAAGCTCGAGCTCGGGGCACCCATCTGAAGCATGCAGCCAGACACAGAGAGCGACTCCAAGAGGGGCTACAGGTCACCATTCATTCACATGACTCCTAGATGTCTTCTATGAAACCTGTTTATTTCATAT
>VUQK01029018.1:1780-21150 GCA_015106715.1 Bujurquina vittata | reverse complement strand
AATGTCATTTTTTGTCACTTAAAATACATTTAGGTCCATCAATATTTGAACTGACATTTTTTTAAATTGTGTTACTATATACACAAAGAATTTTTCAATAAGAAACTATTGCCATTTTAACCCAGTCCCCAATTTTCAGAGGTGCAAAATTATTTTATTAAATAATGGTAATTAATTTATGGTATCTTATTAAAGAGACAAAAGACACTGAATAACACCACCACCACCACAAATCCTGGAAGACTATGGAAGATGACTGAAGTTGCTGATCACAGGTTTCTTTCTTCGGTTAAGAAAAAAGGACTTAACATCATCTAGTCAAGTCAGCAACAGTCTTGAAGATGTGGGCATATCATTGCCAAACTCCCAAACGAAGAGCTACTTTCATGAATGCAAATACAGAGTTTACAACAATCATACTTGGTGCAAACCTTTTGTTACACTCAAGAACTAAAAGGTATGATTAAAATTTGTTTTGGATTAGAAAAAAGAAACAAAGATGAACCTTTACCAGAATTATGGGATGAAGAAAATATGGAGAAGGAAAGGAACACCTCATGAACTGCCGCGTACCACATTATCTGTCTAACACGGTGGAGGTAATGGGCATGTATAGTCGCCAAAAGAGCCAGGTCACCAGTGCTTATTGATGATGTGACAGCTGAAAGAAGTAGCAGGATGAATTCTGAAGTGTACAGGGCTACACGGTCTGCTCAGATTCAGTCAAATGCTCCAAAACTGATCAAACACCACTTCACAGTTCAAATGAAAAACGACCCAAAGCATAATGCAAAAGCAAACCAAGATTTCTCAAGGCAAATAAATGGAATATCCCTCAATGGCCATGGCAGTCACCTCATCTCAACCCAACAGAGTGTGCTTTTCAGCTTACTGAAAACAAAACGAAAGGCAGAGAGACCCACAAACAAGCAGCAGCTGATAGCAGCTACAGTAAATGCCTGGCAGAGCATCTCAGAGGAGGAACAGAATCAGGGTTCTGGGCATCGGGCAGTCATTGACTGCAAAGAATCTTATCCCGTGTATGGAAAACAATCATTAAGTTTGAAACTACTGTCTGTGTGTGTGTGTGTGTGTGTGTGTGTGTGTGTGTGTGTGTGTGTGTGTGTGTGTATTATCAAGGAGAATGGGGCAACTATACATTTCACTTGTTTTATTGTCATCCTTATTTTGAGGCTATCCTTTGTGAGCATTTTTATACTTGAGACAAATCTTCTGTTCATCCCTTCATTCAGATACGGTATTTTCTAATCTTCTACCTATAACTCAGCTTTCTGACCTTTGTAGACACAAGCAACCATAAAGTAGACAGATGCTAAAGAAAGACTTCAAGGCCAGCAAAAGAGACTTTTTGAGGTGACTCATAATATTACAGAATCCCTAGATATGGCCATTTCAGGTCTTTTTTTTTTTTCTTTACACATCTAATACATATTTTTATCAGAAGGCTAAAACTGAAACTAAAGACTCAAACAGAAACTAAGTGAGCATTCTCTGCTTGTGTTGTCACTGTTGCCGAAAATGACACTGAAACTTGCTGTGGTGCTATATGAGCTGGTTAATCTCATGGCTATATCTGATACCAAACCATGATCTTTTCCTAAACTGAAGCCATGTTGAGTTTATGCTTGAAAAAGTAGCGACTAAGAACAAAAAGTAAAAAAAAAAGAAACAGTAGTTCTACACAGGACACGTCGCAAAGATTGAAGTCCTGTGATTTATGCAACCCCAGCATCTTTGCCTCTTTGTGTGCACTTTTGTGAGTTTTATATTTCTTCCTCTGGCATTATCCTATTCTAGAGCACTGCGCTGTGTGTTGAAAGGTCATGCCCAAGGATACCCAGTAAACTGAAATGTGATGAAAAACAGTCCTGTGAGGGTTTTTGGTTTCTAACATATACTTGGCATAATAATTTTAAAAGACGATTTAGCTGTGTTTATATAGTCCCACTGCAATCAGTGGCAAAAAGAAATAATTGAGAATGCTTTAAAGCTGCACTATATGCATTTTTTGTCTAAAATGTTCAAAAATAAGCACATTAACACATGTTTTAAGATGTGTTGCAGAGATAGCTACTAAAGTTAGCGTGCTAACCAGCTAGCCCTGTCTCTGAATAACCGTAAGGTGCAAGTGAATCACTGCAGAATCCTTCTTATCATCAGCTGAACACATGAGGAAGACAAAGTACACCAGAAGGTGTCTTGCAACCTCTTGTTAATCATAAACCTACTGCCAGCAACAACAACAAAAAAAAAGTAAAAGAAAGTATTCACAAACGCGTTAAAAAAAAAAAAGCTCCTTTATGTGTGCACGAAAGAGAAGAAATTGTATAAGTGTTAGAATCAAATTGTGTAAGTGTTGGCTCTAACACAATATTAAAATAAGCAGGAGCTCGTGATGTTTTGCAGTCTAAACTAATTCTCGAGGCCAGTTGGACTTGGCCTCGGCTTGCCTTTGACTTTACAACTGTGACTCTTCTCCATCATACTGAGCCAGTTAAAAATAATACATTCAAAGCTTCTTATCCTTCCTTTAATCCGAAGACCAACAAAGGCCTGTTAATGTCCTGCAGTGCTTAAACAGCAGGTCAGAGGCAGTGATTAATCAACTTCTAATATCTGTCGCCGATGCATTAACGACTAAATGGCAGGGGAACACATTTTTGAACATCATTATTATACATCATGCTAATAATTATCTAAGATCACAGGAAAGTGGGTGAGTCAGTTAAATAAGTGATGCATGCAGATGGCTGCTGATTAGCAAAGATACTCCCACCTTATTTTTAAAGAAGTTTGGATAAGACTTTGCAGTTGCCAGTAACCCTCTGATACACAGTAAGCGTTTTCTATTAAGGCCACCAACAGGACGTGTGGAGGTCTAAATGAAACACTCCTGCCTCCACATCAAACACTAAAAGAAAAGGCCTGTTCAATCCTCCTACTCCATTTACTACATCACTGTTTTTACCACACTGGGAAGCAATCACATCATCCTGGCTTTCTTTTGTTGGCTGCTTGCCACAGTAAGAAGATATTTTCTATCGTGTTCAGCGAGCAAAATCTTAAAACAAGCTAAAAGTAATCTTTGAATGCTGGTATTTAGTGTGAAGCAGCAGTATTTGCATTCATCTTCACAAGAATACTTTTTTAACCAACACTTTGCTTTGCGTATGGGGAATGTGGCTTTAAAAAATACTAAGACGACAAGAGCCAATATTGCAGGAGATATGCAGAAATCCCCACTAACGGTTGGTAACAGTGTGCCTTCTGAGACACAGAGAACCCCTGGCTGTCAGTATTGGGTAAATGGGAGTGGAGTGATGGGGTTGTGGCTGGCAGGGGTTGTATAAAGCTCTGCAGGCCATCTATTTGGTTTGAGCTTTAATCTCTGTGGCAACAAACTGAGCTCAAGACCTTCTGAAAATCATTTCTTTCTAGCTTTCCTTTTCTGTCATTCAGATCACATCTTACAGCATAGCTGAAGTTGCTCACTCATTCCCTGTTAGCGTCATCGCAACACGTAGTTTTTATTACAGTAACGACTTAATGTGTTTGATCATTTTCTCCCGTGCATGTGCGTGTGTGCGTGAGAGAGAGAGACACTGGGTGTTTTTCATTACATTCACTCTTCCGGGAATCCTCTCTAATTCCATGACCTGGAAACTGTTCCCCTTCTCTAATCATGGAGTACTTTGCACTCCCTCAAAATGCATTTTGAGAAGATGAGATGGGAGGAACCACATGTGTATCCTACCAGAAGTCTTTTGTCTTGTAACACATCAGTTGCATTTCAGTCGCTGCGAGGGCCAGATGCACTCGTAAAAGGCAAAAAAAATATTATTGTATCCTAAGGAATAAATTTTCCTTTGATACATCAATTTTCCTTTCAAATTCATAAAATTCTTATCAATGTGCGGTGCAAGTCTTGCACTTACATGTTGTCCTCGGTTATGTTGATGGTTGCTACAGAAACTCTGCAACTGTGCACAGTTGCTCTCGCTATAGATATAATGAGCGCAAGAAACAATAAAATGTTAAATGAGAGCAAGATGAGTTTATTTATGCATCTACTTTTCAGAAGGATTTTTGTTGTTGTCATTTTGTTTTTGAATATAAGAACATATGACGAGTTCAGATGCAAAACCCTCTAAATCCGTCTGGATACTTTAAAAAAAAAAAAAAGAAAATCTAGATGTTAAGGTAAAGTTTAATAATTTCATTTTACAGGCAATGTTTAGGTGCCTTTTTTTCAAAAATATAAGTATAGTAATTTACCTACTTTTTATCAAATAATATTTTGTTTTGTGGTTTTGTGTTTTCCAGCTCAATCTTCAGTCCGTGCTCTACCCAGTGTGAATAAAGGCAAAAAGCCCAAATATCACACTATGATAAAAAAAAGATTTCTACACAGATTCACACAGTACAACCGCACAGAATGGCAGCGCATTTATGTTAACAATAATAGAATAGTAGATACTGGGCCGCAGGGTTCATGACAGCTGAGGGACGCTTACAGGGGCTGCAAACAGCCCCCATGCGCATGTGGGCACACCTATTGCAAGCCAATCCGGTCATATATCGCCACTTTCTGAACTAATTTAATAAATAAATGATTTTTAAAACGGTATAAAATATGGCATTATGGCGAAATTTCAGTGTATTTTATGGAATTTTTAAATAATCTTTTTAGTAAACGCGACATATGGCCAGATGGGCTTGCAATTACCCCGAACTGCCGAGTTCACCTATCCATCCAGTCCCCTTGAGAGCAGACTGTGTGAGAGACCCTCACAACAAAGGAGACAGGAGCCCCACACAGGCCGGGGAGTACACTTGTCAGCCACAAATTCACAGATGTAAATCTCTTAAAACTTTTACTTCTTTTAGTTAGACAAGTTTAATCACCAAACATTTTTTTTTTTTAGAAACAAAACGAGGCAGGACTCATCTTCAGCTGTGTCTGATCACTACCAACACAACCCGGCTCCTCAGTGACGCACAGTGCTGAAAATACTTGAAGTCACATGGTCCGATCTTTCTGATTGGCTCCAGGGACATGGAGCCTTCTGCAGGCAATGGGAAGTTTGCATCTGAACTCTTCATAATTTTTTCCTCCTCACTAGGCTAGTCTTGATTTCAGTAATATTCGGGGGGGCCATATGGAAAGCTCTGGTCAGCCTGATCTGGCCCAGGGCCTGCCAGTTGATGTTCACTGGTCTAGTGGGTGAGTGGCCCCAGAACCTTTGTCCATATAGTGTCTTTGATAATTACATGGTGCATGCACAACAGTTTCAGTTCAAAACTGAATGTTGTTTTTCTCCAGTAAATATTAAGGAATGGTGCTGATTAATAGCACAAGTGACTCAGTTTAGAAAATGTTCAAAGTTCACTTTAAATTACTTTTAAATTGTATTGCATTGAAGTTATTACTGTTTAAATGCATACATTATGAGGTACAGCAAAAGTAGAGTTTATCAGCACCTAATGTTTGAATGCAGCTTAGTTCACACTAAATTTGCTCTCATTCATACACTTTTCAAATTTGGCAGTAACACATCCAAAATTGTGGTGACACCACCAAGTAGAATTAGATGAGGGAAGTGTGTGTCTGTGGAGGGATTTTCATGCTGTAGAAATGTTCCCAACTCAACCTGCTTGATTACTTTTGAGAGAATTGAAATGCCAAGGACAGACCAATGTCTCATCTTTGGTGATTTATTATGGAGATTATGAAATGTCTGTCTCCACTGAAAGTTTGGTGCCCTTGATAAACTGTTGTCTGTTCTTTACTAATCCATTCACTAACAGCTCTTGCCTTTTTTTGGCACTCAAAATACTTCCTGGTCTGTCTTACAGTCCCTGAATGGAAAAAACTTATGTGACTGGTCTCACATGTGGCTCACACATCATCTTCAGTGAGATCAGTTTCCCTTTTAAATGGGAGATCTACAGATTTAATCTGTAATTATTTCTGCACAGCAAGATGTGAGTTTGATCAATTCTGATACAGTTTTGCACACCCGATTTTTTGCTCATTTAAACTTTCACATTAATATAACTCAAGCAAGTATTTCAATTATAAAACGGTTTTCTAATAAATGATATTAGAGCCCTGTGGCTGCAGTTTTTCTTTGAAGTCCTGTTGTGAATGCTGTCCAGCACGATATGATTTCAGTAGTTGTCAGCAGGCCCATTCAGTTAAAATTAATACCCTAAATTTGTGTTGAAAAAATAGCTTATGTTGTGTTTAAGGATTAACCCTCAAAACTATTTAACAAAGTGAGGGAGTCAGGTAGTTTTGTTATGGGGGTGAACAAAGTACTCTAAATTGTACTGATAAAGCGATACCTGCTGACAAATTAATAATGGATTGTCTGAATTAAAAACAAATATCCAAGAATTTTTATTATCAACATGTTAAATATGTAAATTTCACAAAAACAGATACACAAATAGCCAAACCTGCGTGGAAGTTGAAGTAAATTCTCTTCAGAAATACATCAACTCAGTCCTTTAGAATGTGTTCAAATCAAATAGGAAAACGAAACCATTATTTATTTTTCTGTGTTTGCACTGTACGTACTGCCTTTGGTGAGTAATTCGTCTCTGCTGTCCTTCATTTCATGCAGGGCAGCTTCCTATTTAGTCAAAAGAACATGGCTATATCAGGTGAAAGTCAGCTGTTGAGGTATGTGCAGCGGGCCTTAACCAAAGCTAAAGTAAAGTTTACTTATTGATTTCCTTGACTGGTTATTGAAGTCTACACTAACCTCAATATCACGGTTTCTCGTTGCCGTTTGAAATGCCGTCAAGCCGGGACCCCATCAAAGACTCCGTGTAGCCTGTTTGTTCTGCTTTGTTCAATTTTGGGTTCTGATCTGCTACACTGGAAGAAAAATAATTCAGTTGAATTTACAGTAAAATACTGGCAACCTGTACCTGCCAGAACCTCACTGTAAAAAAATACGGTGACAATGTATATGATTTTATGGTAAGCTTTTTTTTTTGTCAACTGTAAGTTTCACAGTTAAGAACTGTTTTGTTTACAGTAAATTGCTACAAAATATGCAGTGTAAACCTGTTTGTGATAATGTGCATTAAAAAAAATATTTGTGTGAGAAAAAGTGTAAATCAAAAGATGATCAGTTTACTGTGCAGTTAAGACACATACTTTATACACATAACAATACAGTGCTTTGCATTTTCTTCTCAGAAAACAAATGAAACCATTAATCAAAATAGTTGATGATTAATGGACTAATTGCTGAAATTCTAATGCAGATGTTTTACCTTGAATACAAAATTATTTAACAAACAGAAACCATGCTGTCATGATCCTGGGCCTTGACATCTTGTTTCTGCAGAAAGGAGTTTTATGAATGGTCAGAGGTTTCATGAATAAATTTAAAGGCACAACTCAATAAAATGTATATTTTAGACAGAAACTAGGGGCACAGTGTGGTCGCTACATATTATGACAGTAAAAATGAAAGTTAAGTGTTGTTTCTTGATTTATGGTAATTAAAATTTTGCACAACGGAGGTATGCCATTTTGTATTTTACAGTCTATTACTGGTGATATTTGATACTTTTGTAATGTTTCTGAAAACCTTTTTTTACAGTGTACAGTATTCTGTCAAACTGGATCTTTCATTATCTATTTTGTTACATTGTCCACTTTGCAGCTGATGTAGTCAAAGTGTAGTCCCATTCACGGTTTAAAAACGAGTCACTGACCTTGAGCCAGCCTCGTCTTCCACTCACATTTAAAAAGCAACCAGAGCTGATGGAATGGGGGTTGTTGGGGTGTCAGGGAAATAGTGCTGTACTAACATGGCTTAGTGGCTTTTCACTTGCTGAAACAAGGCTAACTTGACTTTTTTCACACAATGTCATTAAACCAGGGGGCTCAGCATCTCTGAACTGGTTACATTTCCATACCTATAAAGAGAAATTAATTTGAACTCCCAAAATGGCCTTTAGACTAGGGGCGGCTGTGTCTCAGGTGGCAGAGCAGGATATCTTTTAATTGCAGGGTTGACGTTTTGATCTCCAGTCCCCCGTTGCCCCACCTTGCGTCGACGCTACCCTGCCAATGGTGTGTGAGTACGGGTGTGTGAATTAGAAACGCGTTGTAAAACGCTCTGTTGAAGCCAACAATAAGGAGGCAGGTGCTGTAAAGGTGCAGTTCATTTATGTTTTAGCTGCATGCTGACACCATTTCTACTCTTCATGGAATTCCCCGTATGCAGTGATTGACTCACAGGGTGAGCCAAAAACAGGGTCATGGGCCTTTAAGGACCACTGAGGCTCGTGAGGAGTCAAAGCATTAAAAAGACAAGATTAGCTCTTCATTGTTACAAGCCATGAGTATCAAACAGATAAGCACAAGCTGTTCTTTGGCACTGGTGCCTCAATCTGTGGAGGGGTGAGGACAAAACACCGTCAAACTGCTTAATGATGTCCTGAGATTGTTTCAGTTCAGTTGACTTCCAATGATTTTTGTTTCTCTGGACAGAGATAGCCAAAGTGTTTACCCGTGTTTCAGGTCTTCATGTTAAGCTGCCAGCTGTAGCTTAATGATTAATGTAGAAACATATGAGTGATATTGTTCCAACTGACTCGCAGCAAGAAGTTCAGCAAGCATATCTCCTAAAGTACTGAACTGTTCCTTTTAGACTTCAGTAGACAAATTTTTACGTGGAGGGCATATTCTTTACCTTTACCTCAGCTTATCTGGTGGCATTTTGATGAGATTATGGCTCAGTACTGTAAAGCTGGGACTCCTTATGTGAATTTCCTTAGATGCCCTCTCTAACTATTCCAAACTCAAGCATCCAAACAGAATCTGATCTTCTAATCTAATCTTCCGGTAGCAAACAATTGAAATAGAAAATGAAAAGAAGAAAAAGAAAATCAAAAATAATTAAAAAAAAAAAACAGAAAACAGCATATAAAAAATAACTCTTTATGCTCTCGGCGGGCTCGGAGAGTTGCACAGATTCTGGTAAGATTAAAAAAAAAAAAAGAAGAAGAGAGGAAGGGAAACAATTTGCGAATCTCATTTGTCATCTTTTTCAGAACTGATGATTGATCCCTCGCACAGTGGCTCAGTTAAGATAGAGCTATGATAACGATGTGTGAAGTCTAGTGATGTGAAGCTTCTGATCTGTCCTTTTGTGTATAAAGTTTGCATCACGCTCGACCATGCAGTCAGTCAGGCCGAAGAGATGAAAGAAGAGAACAGAAGAGGGGAAGGTGATTAAGCAACTACAGATTCAAAGACCCAGCTTTTCTTTTCTTTTTTTGCTTTTTTTAATGCAGAGATTGCATTCTGGCTATGTGGCAAAACAGAGGGAGTACAACCGGATTATGGCCAATAGCTAATGAGCTATTTAGTGCTCGCAGCACTGCCAGGAGAGAATGTTCTGCTGGTCGTTCAATTTGTACATTAATATTCTACAGAGCACTAGTATATGCATTTGAGAACACACATACACACAAAACAAGAAACACAAAACACAAAGAAAAGTCATCTTCTCAAATCTGAAGGCCTTAGCATGTAAACTCTTCATGTGTCTACAAATGAAGATTTGATCTTTATCTCTCATCTACAGCCTACAGCTCATATTGCACAGACACTGCACATTCCTCACTGGTATTTTTTGTGCTCATACTCATGGGAACGTTTCATTTGTGTGTTTGGTGAACGTGTGTCCCAGTGGAATTTTGCTTGATTTAATTTTTTAAGTGATGCGGATTCATCACAGTGTGAAAAAGCTAGCTCCAGTTCACTGGACACTTAAAAGCTCAGAGCAGTTTCAGCCAGTGGTCATCTTTAGTGCAGCTTTAAGACGAGGTTCAATATTTCTGCTCAGTCAGCAAAGCTAAAGCACTTTTCCACCCTCTGTCCCTGAGCAGCTTCTCCATTCCAGTCGCTATGACTATTCATCTCCAAAGATAGACCAGGCAAGGCAACTTGGCATGGGAAAACCACTGATGACTGGTTAAGTAAGTGTTTGCATGGTCAAGCTGAAGTCTTGCTGACCAAACATCACAGTCATCTCACTGCCCGACCATCCGACTTCATTATCCAGCAGCAGAGGAGAACTTAAGTGGGTCTCAGGAGACATATAAGCCCACAAATCACTTCCATCTCAGTGTTTGATGGTCTACTTTATCCTGTGCCTTTTCTCTGTTCCTACCTGTTCGTGGTGTGATGCTTTCTGATCTTCTCATTGAGCAATGCAGAAGAAAGGCTGCAGGAGAGACAGAGAGAAATGAAAGAAGGCAGAGAGAAAGGCAAGGGGTAGGAGGAGGCTGGAGGGAAGAGGGAGCGTGTTGTAACAATCTTTTGTGTGTGTGTGTGTGTGTGTGTGTGACTAGAGGAGCAGACACCTAGATGAAAATGGTACATTTTGCACTCTCTGTGTGTCTCATTAGCCTCCCTCTCAAGCATTCTCTTCACCTCGCACTCATTAGTGCAGTGCCTTTTATCAACATTGCATATGAATTTAGCACCATGTCTTCTTTCTAATTCTTTGCTATTCATAATATTGTTCCTGATCCTTTGTAGGAGAGGACGACAGAGGGAAAGAATCACAGATGCCCAACAGCCTTCTGCAGGCCTCTGATTCATCCCTGCTGCTTTCAGATCACCAGGGAAGAACAGCAATCACCTGACAGGCAACAAACTGAGCTGCAATGTCACTGGCACGCTCAACTTAGCTTCATATCAAAATAGTAAATAATTTAGGAGATCTATTGTGCTAAAATGGTTTGCATAAAACATTAGTCTATATACTCATAATATGGCTGGGGAACGAGCAGGCTCAATTCCGAGTAAAATCGTTTTTAACCGGGTACTGCAGCTGCATCAAAACTTACCAGATTCTTGATACCCGTGAGGGCAAAATATAAAGTCCTGTGAAAAAAAGAGTTTTCACAGGGGTCTATGCAGTACAACCCATGATTCAGTAGCTTGTAGAACCACCATTAGCAGCAAAAAAATCTGATTGTAGAGGAAATTTGCCTCACTCTTCCTCACAGTGTTGCTTCTGTCCATTGAGGTGTGTGGGAACTTGTTTATGCACAGCTCTCTTAAGTTTCAATTGGGAACGAGGTCTGTGGAACTGCAACACCGTGATTCTTTTCTCTTTCAGCCATTCTCTGGCACATTTTTTGGTGTACTCGGGATCACCTTCCTGTTGCTTGACCCCGTTTCAGCTGCCTCACATTTGACTCTGGGATACTTTGTTATACGGAGGAGTTGATGGTTGACTGCAAGACGCCCTGTGTCATGTAACCGGGTGGAACGTGGACTTTCTGGGCCCAGGAAAGACGTTTTAGCAGGTTTATTTTCAGCTATTGTGGAGCACAAAGGAGAAGTGGCAGAATGACTGAGGGATGGCTGAGAGTAGTTACATCCGATACTAAAGCCCTGAGGCCTGTATCGAGGAAAGGGGGCATTTCCAAATGAAGCCTGTGTCGAGCGTATTTATCCCAGAATATCGCGTGACAAAAGACAAATGAGGCCCCGTTTTATGAAATCCCATGACTGACTCATCATGTGATTTGAGTTGCTCAAAATGTCTGAGGACACTATTGGGAAATTCAGAAGCATCATCCTCACCTGTACAAATCCGCACTTCCGTTTCTGTGTACCTCCGCTTCTTTCGTCCTCTGGGATAGTGTTTTTAAAGGCTGCCTGATCACAGGCAGATCATTGGGTACGCAAACTTTCATTTACTCGAGAGAGGTTCCGAATACAGGAGAGGTCTGCACACAAAACAGAAGTCAGAGCCAGGAGCAGGCAAACTGTCACAGAGATCAAAACTTCAAAGCCAAGCCTATCGCTGACGCAACAGTCTGGGGATGACTGAGGTGTCCCTTAAAAAGCCAGTAGTGATGACAACATGACAAATAGGTGAGCTGATCAGCAAACCTCTTACAGGTGAGAAATTAAGAGGATGGTGGGGAGCCCAGGTGACGTGCTCACAGACGCACGTGCACAGACAGGGGAAAACGAGGGGGCACAAGGTGGAGCGAAAAGAGAGAAAAGGCAGGCCGGCATGGGAGGACCCAGGGACCATGACACCCTGATCCTGGCTGCAGATGATCACCCCTCCAGCGCCATGCTCGACAGCTGCTATAAGGTGCTTGTGCCGATATGCTGTGTTTGCTTTTCACCAAACTGTGCTTCGAGGCCAAACGTCTTCACTTTTGTTTCATCTGTAAAAAGTTTTGTGCTCTGTTCAAATGCAAGTTTGCAAACTAAGCCATGCCGCCATGCCATTTTCAAAGAGAACAGGCCTTCTCCTGGAAACGCTTCCAAACAAGCTGTACTTGTACGGTCTGACCTTGGGGTGAATTTGCTGGGACATCCGGTTCTGGGAAGATTGTGGCAAATGCTCCAAAGCAGCAAACTGCCAGAAATTCATAGGTAGTCACACTTGCTTATGATCAGCTAATCAAGTGCATTTGTAGCAGCAACTGGCTGCTTTCATACCTTCTTAATACCTATGGAAGCAGAAAGGATGCAATTTCTTTTTCACATGACTGTATTCTGTGAGGCATTGCCACTTTTCTTAAAATTGAGTGAAACTAATTGGAAAGGCTCGAACAGCGTGCGATAACCTGAACACCGCAGTCCACCCCCCCCCGTTGTCCACCCCCCCCGTTGTGCAAAACAACACAATCCGTCAATTGTATTTTTTAGTTGCATTATTGGAGAGGAAGTCGGGTCTTGCTGCTTCTGTTCAGTGTTGTAACGGCCTCGCTCTGCACTGTGAGAACAACAGGGGAGTGAGGAAGCGAACACATATTTTGACAAGACCCTTTTTAGGTTCTTGCTCATCAGTGCGGGACTCTTGTGGGATTTGACCTTGACGCTGCAGAGTAGCCTTTCGCCCCTCAGATATTTTCAGTGAACCTATAAGTTTTGGGAACACCACTGACCACCTCCTCTGTGTGGTTCTTTATTTGTTGTTTTACTATTTTTTTACTTCATTTTTAATTTTGATGTCTCCCCCACACATATGTAGACTGATCTCTTGAGGTATGGACTCCACTAGACCCCTGAAGGTCTGCTGTGGCATCGGGTACCAATATATTAGCAGCAGATCCTTTAAGTTCTGTAAATTGTGAGGTGGGGCCTCCATGTATTGGACGTGTTTGTCCAGCACATCCGACAGATGCTCAACTGGATTGACATCTGGGGGATTTGGAGGCCAAGTCAACGCCTCAAACTAGTTCCTGAACCATTTTTGCTTCATGTCAGTGCACATTATCCTGCTGAAAGAGGCCACATCCACAGGAAATACAGTTGCCATGAAAGAGAGTATCTGGTCTGCAACAATGCTCAGGTAGGGGTTTAAGTAATATCCACATGGATGGCAGGACCCAAGGTTTCCCAGGAAAACATTGTCCAAAGCATCACACTGCTTGTGATATAAAAGAAAACATTATTCATCAGACCAGGCTACCTTCTTCCATTGCTCCGTGGTCCCGTTCTGACGCTCATGGTCGGTGCTTTCAGTGGTCAGCATGGGCACGCTGACCGGTCTGCACCTATGCAGCCCCATACACAACAAGCTGTGACGCACTGTGTGCTCTGACACCTCCCTATCAGAACCAGCATTAACTTTTCAGCAATCTGAGCTACAGTAGCTTGTATTCAGGATCGGAACCGCATGGACCAGCTTCCGCTCCCCACATGGATCAATGAGCCTTGGCCACCCATGATCCTGCCAGTGATTCACCACTGTTCCTTCCTTTTTGGCTCTCTCTCTCTCTCTCACATGCACACACACACACACACACACACGCACACACTTCAGTCTTCTAGCCATATTGCTGAAGTGCTAAAATATGACAGATCTGCATGCCAGCTGTAATCTTCTCTGTTCTCCTTCTCAACTCAAGGAAGTCTCAGTCATTTCTGTCCCGTGTATATTTTTTTACTTTTACAAATGAAAACCGCCTAGCTGCCTGGCTCCTGGGAGCACTGCACCTTAGTAGGCAAAAACACACATTGTATCAAACAAACTCTACCTTTTCCCAACATGTGTGCCCACTAACGTGAGGATGACCTTTTTCACATACAGTATAATGGCTCCATCGGGTTTAGAATAAAGTGTGGAAATAAGATTAGTGTGTTGAAGTTGATCTAAGCAGAGGAAAGAGAACAGACCTTACAACTCTCCTTTAAACTGTGTAGAAGTTATCTGCTTCTATTTCCAAACAAGTCAAGAAGTCTCCTAAATGAAACCAATACTCTGGAATGATCTCTTTAGCGTTACTCTTTACATGGACCTATTATCTATACACATGCGTAAGGTGCTTCACTAGGAGGGTGATAGGAGCAGCAACACTCTGGCTCTGCAGTCTATCATCTTTACAGCTCTCGTAACCTTTACACCACGGAGCTGTCATTCCAGGTTCGATCCCCCATTAACAGCTGGATTTGCACATCAAAAGTGAATTTCCCTTTCCCATCCACTAAAAGGTTTACAATCCCAGGAATTCGTGTAGTGTTTAATGGAAACTTCACGAGGGAAGGAAGATTTCAATAAATTGCAAAAACATCCGTCTTCCTGAGCTGACCCAGATGATTGATTAGCTAAAACAAAACTTAAAGTTACAAATGTGTAACTGCAGCTCGCGTTTGTTTAAAAAGGAAAAATACTACTGAAGTATTTACATTTTTCTACTAAGTACAGAAGATTCACAATTTATTATAAATATTGTAAATGGCTAAAATGCTATTAAAATTAGGGAATGAAAGCTAATTGGTGGTCAGGTACAAATGTACCCGTCTCCTGCAAACACACACACACACACACCACAAACTACAATGCATTAACCTGAAGACAGAGATGCATTCAGGCCTGACCTCCAGCAGCCAGCCCTTTAACCCACAGGCTAATTATAAACCTCATTATGTTCTTTCAGTCTGGTTACCTCATCACATTAATTCTGCTATGTGGTTGGACAGACTGGCAAAGGGGAACAAAGATGAGGCCTGTCTGTCGGCACAGCTCACATTCTAACAGACGCAGCTCTTTTTTTTCTTCACCATTTGTTCTCATGGAATAATTTTTAATTTGTAGGCGTTGCACTAAGCAGCAAGGGTGCCAAACAAGAGGTGGGCTGTTGTTCATACTTCAGCAACAGCTGCAGATGTTCATGCAGCCATCCAAACTGTGCGCCACTCATTGGAAGAGCAGATTTGTCATTTGCTGACAATATTTTTTTTTTTTTTAAGTAGAAAATCATGGGATAGTGTTTTATTGACTTCATGCGGCAGGTAATTTCAAGTAAAATGGCATCTAGCCAGCATGCTGCAGCCTGTGCACTACTCTACACTCTTGCTCCACATCTGTCTCTTCATGGCTATTACAATGCTATGCATTCATGGGCCTTGTCTACTTCTCACTCATAAACATACGCGCACATACACGTGCACAATATGCAACAACCAAGAGATGAGCAAACAGTCTGGTGTGACTGCAGCGGAGGTTTGTGGATGTGAAACCTGCAGCCCTGCAGTTAGTACATCAGAGCACGTCAATAGATTCAATTGCCCAGTCTATGTTTTCAAAAACAGGTTGTACAGCCCAGTTATCTGGAATCGAATTAAAGCTGAATTTAATTTTTATGTATTAAAGAACAATGAGCCGTGTTCCCGTTACTCTGCACACACCAAAAATGTCTGAATAAAAAGGTTGTGGGATTCAAATTTACTGTAAGATATCAAGAATCCACACACTAAAGTAAATACTCCTTTCAAATTATATTTTTTTTGTGAATAGAAGATCCTCTTTCTATTATGACTGGGACTGGTATGATGGCTAAGCGCCAATCAAAGTCCGCTGTGAACAAGAGCGACCTGAGCATGTGTCCTTTCAGCTTGTGGTGTGCACGAACTTCAGCTTCACAATACACTCCACAAATGCGCAGATTAGACCAACTGGAAATTCTAAATTACTATAAATTATTGTCAGACTGAATGGGCTCACATGTATGAAAGGCAGGTGACCCATCAAGGTTATCTTTTGTCTCTTACTGCAGCCTCTCAACACCCTGAGGGATACAAAGAATGGGCAGATGGATATAAATGACGCTGATGCTGGAGGTGATGTGATTAATAATGAAGGTAATGCTGGTATTTCTTAACACATATAGAACCCACAAATGAAGGTGGTGAATGTGCAACAGGATCACTGGAGTTTTAATGTTTCTTTAAGCTGTTAAAATCATTATTTTAATAATGTGCTGCAGGGTTTCCAGTGTGTGGATTGATTTATGCTGCTTTAAAAACCCTGAACTTACATATTGATGAAAGCTAAGGTCAAAAATGTCCATGGACAAAAGGTGGAAAATGTAGAAAATCCAAGAAGCCTAACTGAATTCACGTTTTGTTTTGGGGTTTTTTTTTTTGTTGTTTTTTCCCCCAAAATTTGAGCCGGCACGCTGGACTTCTCTGAGAAGTCAGAAATGAATCCATAACATACATAATATAACATTCAACAACTAAAGCAAAGTTTTCTGTTTAGGGATGTCTCTCACACTTACAACATGATATTGATGCTCTGTGGACGTTAAGTCATCTGTTGCATGACTTCTTAGCTTCATGTGGCTGAAGACCATTTTTGTATGACTGTGTCGTTGTCATGCATCTTACGTTGTGCAGTGAAGTTGGAGTAAGAATCTAAACAGCCACAACACTGATGCGCACCATGATGAGCGTGACTGTTGTGATTTGGCAATAGATAAATAAACTGAAGTATAAGTGAAAAGGTTTCTGCAGTTTTGCACCTTCATCGGGAACATCCACTGACTTGCTCATAAGGGCATTCATGTAAAAAACAAATAAAATTTAAACTGTTTAGACTTGCTTAGATGATAGACACACTCCTTTATGAGGTTATCGTTGATTATAACTACAGATATCTGTAATATGGACCTATTTGTTTATTGTAACGCTTTGTTGCGTAACAGTAGTGCTATTTAATATAACAAGGAATTACGAGATTTTTAAATTTATCATTATGAAAGAGTTCCTTCATCTCACCTGGTTAGTGAAAATTAAAAGTTCCCCCTGGACTCATATTATGAAGTCAAATATTTTTTGCTGTTTAATTCAGGGTTTTTTTTTTCCCCTTGAGGCATCAGGTGAAAAAAAAAATCATATTTTATTTGGTTCGGGGTGGGTTACATACAGTATGTCTGGGGCCTCTTTCAAATCATTTTCTTATTTTTGTTGTACATTTTGTTCCACAAAACTGTTGTCCTGTGTTGAAAATCACTGCAGTTAACAAGCATTGCACCAGGGATTGCTTGGTTAAAAATGTATAGCTCTACAATATACAGTATTGCTTTACAGTCATTCTTCTTTTTTTAAGAATAATTTCTTCTTGGTTATCCAAGCATTGCCATTCTGTGTTGGTCATAAGCCATGGTTTTTCTCATGAACCTCGTCCTCATCGTAGATGACAGCGGAGCTCTGTTTCACATTTTAATCCGATTTTTTGGGGTTTTTTTGTTTTGTTTTATGTTGGCCTTTGTATTGTAACTGAGCTGAGATCTAATTAGGTTAACTACAGGCTTTGAAAGCCTGTTTGCCATCTTCCTGCTCCTCCTTTGGCATATCTGTGTCTGACAGTGCTTGCCTGGTAGCATCTTCAAAGGATGTTCTAAATTTAATGCAAGTTAAATTTCCACATGGCGTCTGAACTGAATGATCAGTTTTGCTAAATGGTAAAACAGAAAGCAGATTGCTTTAACACAACCCGTTCTAATTCCAAGGGTATTCAATACTGAAAACTTATCAAAGTCTCAGGCATCCAAAAAATGCTGCAGGAGTATGCAGAGCATAGAAATGTAAGTGGAAAGGGTCTTCAAAGTCACGATTTCACAAATGGGAGTGAGACTGTTGCTACATGAAGAAAAACTGTGGAAATCTGTTATGGTCACATCTGCATGATATTTTTGCATAACCGCTTTAAGGAGCGGCACTTGAAACACCATTTGAAACTTGTTAACCATTAACCTAATGAATTATGTTAGTTAAACCATAACTTAAAGGTTATTTGGTCATCAGTTTGTGTGGGAATCAAACTAAATCACTAAAGCATGGTTTAAATTTTAAAAACAAAAAGAGCTTTGGGGTTACTAGTTGCCATATTCTAATGCATTAGGGTTGGGCCAGTCAAGTTTTCTCCAGCATAAAAATTAAAAAGGCAGCTATGAGTGCCATCAATGCATGGAGCTAAGAGTCCACTCTTTTTAAAGAAACAGCAAACCAGTCCTTCAAAATGTGCTTTGAAACCTTAAGAAAATACAAACATCATATATGATTTTCATTAAAATATGTTTCTATGCCCGTTTCTGTGACTTACATATCCCACGGGTGCATCATGAGTAACCTGCTCTTGCTTTTTCACTGTTATCCCTCTCACGATGCAGGGCTGCCTCTTCAATCATGCTGAATATGAACATCATCCATACATTCATCCATACATCCATCCATCTTCTTCCGCTTATCCTACTACTAGGAGAGCAGTTTGGTTTGAAGCATGCAAGCTTTACCATTCAAATTTTCAGTGGTAGGGGGTGAATATGAAGTGTTGCCATCCACGGTGTTAGTTCCAGCATTTTGTGGTCCAAATAATGATCCTGTCTGAATGACCGGGCTATACATTCAAGTCACCTTTTTGTATGTCTGCTCTGGCATGTAAATGTAATTTTATTTTTAAATCATGTGATATGGTGAAACCATATTTTTTAACATTTTCTCACAATTTTGTGAGATGTGACAAAACCTGAAAGTGTAAAATGTAGCACAGAACTAAAAACAGGGCAAACGCCCAAATTGCGTGTTTGTATTCTTTACCATAAATCAAATTTTTTTTTTTTTTGTACAAAATGTGAATCAGACTGGAATAAAGTTTGGTATTAACAAGAAACAGACATTAAAGTGTCTGCGCTTCGTTTAATATTGCATAAGACTGCTACAGTACTGCGAACAGATGATCCTCCTGTGTAGTCATCAGTGTGTATTACTTGTTCCTCTTCTGACAAGAGAACATTTTACTTTTATCTTATCGTTCTTGCCTTTAGAGATTTGCTTTTAATGAAAGTTGTGTTAGACATAAAAGTTCCGTCTATTGTGAAGCCTGTAACAGAAGTTGGATGTATTTAAGTTGGATAAAGGATAGCAGACTGTGTGTCTACCAGGGTTATAATAGTTTTGTATTTTACATTATAGTTTAGTTTTAGTTAGTTTTTACTTTTTTTTCTCTAATTCAGTTAGTTTTAATTAGTTTTCAGAGCGGTTTTGCTCGTTT